>OX439136.1:723905-739480 GCA_949318235.1 Ecdyonurus torrentis
GTCAAATCCCGCAGTAGCTGATTTCCCACGTTAATTAAATTTGACACTATAATTGATGCATTGATAACAATACTCTTTGATTATGAACTACAAGACGACAATATACATATATACAAAAAATTTATATATATGTTGGCAACCATTGCCGAATTCGCTCATTGGCCGAAATAAGTGACCACGTCGCGGCGTGGCAATGCATTTTTGCCAAGATCCGAAATGCATCGTAATTTTTAGCAGGTTGCGGAGTGGTTTTTAACAAATGCCAATATTTTGGCAAATACATTTTAATTAGTTCGTTGAGTGGTTTTTGATAATTGCCACGCTGCAGCGTGGTCAAAATGTTTAATACGCAGGTTACGATATTCGGTATAAGTATGAATAATATCATATATATTTTTTTATTATTATAACACATCATTTTATATTATGGTTTTCAGTTAATTAAAATATTTTTAAATTTATAAAAATGAATTCTTATTAAATTTGACAAAAAAATTTGTCTATGGTCAACATTACGATGCACAAGTGATGAATTTCGGATCTTGGCAAAATTGCATTGCCACGCTGCGACGTGGTTGCCTATTTCGGCCAATGAGCGAATTCGGCAATGGTTGCCAACATATACACTACAAAAAAAAATATATATATTAAAGCAAAAACTGAATAAGTTAATTAAAGTTGTAGATATAGCCTACTTGCACCAATTTTTTTTTAATCTGCCATTTTATTGGTCAGGAAAACAAAACAGAGCTTAGGAAACCTAAATTTAAGCCCCAAAAATAATTTGTTTTTAAATAAATTTAAATGTATCATGAAAATTTATAAAAACAAATGTTACTTTAATTTTCAAATTTTGCAATAACATTTTATTTATTGACCTCCATATCGTGGATATATATAAATAAAATTTAAGCAATAAATACAACGAAATGAAAATTTTTTTTAAATAAAATGACTTTAATTTATTTTTAAATAAATAAAAACTTTTATTCGTATTATTTATATTTTCAATAGTGAAGTTATTTTTTTAATCTAAATATTATAGAGAGAGTGAGAGTGACTAAGAAAGAGAGTGAAGGAGATAGAGAGAGAGAGAGAGATAGAGAGAGAGAGAGAGAGAGAGAGCAAGAATAGCAGACAGATAAAAAAGACAGACACATGAAGCAATCTCTTCCTCTCTCTCTCTAATATGACAAGACACACACTCACAAACTCACGACACACAGAAGTTGTATATATAACTCACAATATACAACAGCAAAAGCCACAGGGACTGACGTGACACGTGTGTAGCCACGTGTCAGACTGAGATGTTTTGTGAGATCTCACTGTCTGTGTTCATACTGCGGCTGTCACTCTCTTGTCACTGGCCTGGTGATAAGTAGAAACTGCAAACATTTGAGACTGTCAGTAACCTTGGCATTGTCCTGTGTCACTGATCTGTCACTCTCTTGTCACTGGCCTGGTGTCAAGTAGAACCTGGAAACACAGGACAATGTCAGTAACCTTGACATTGTCCTGTGTCACTGATCTGTCACTCTCATGTCACTGACCTGGTGTCAAGTAGAACCTGCAAACATTTGAGACTGTCAGTAACCTTGACATTGTCCTGTGTCACTGATCTATCACTGTCTTGTCACTGGCCTGGTGTCAAGTAGAACCTGCAAACATTTGAGACTGTCAGTAACCTTGACATTGTCCTGTGTCACTGATCTGTCACTGTCTTGTCACTGGCCTGGTGCCAAGTAGAACCTGCAAACATTTGAGACTGTCAGTAACCTTGACATTGTCTTGTGTCACTAAACCGTCACTCTCTTGTCACTGGCCTGGTGTCAAGTAGAACCTGCAAACATTTGAGTCTGTCAGTAACCTTGACATTGTCCTGTGTCACTGATCTGTCACTCTCTTGTCACTGACCTGGTGTCAAGTAGACCTGCAAACATTTGAGACTGTCAGTAACCTTGACATTGTCCTGTGTCACTGATCTGTCACTCTCTTGTCACTGGCCTGGTGTCAAGTAGAACCTGCAAACATTTGAGACTGTCAGTAACCTTGACATTGTCCTGTGTCACTGATCTGTCACTCTCTTGTCACTGGCCTGGTGTCAAGTAGAACCTGAAAACATTTGAGACTGTCAGTAACCTTGACATTGTCCTGTGTCACTGATCTGTCACTGTCTTGTCACTGGCCTGGTGTCAAGTAGAACCTGCAAACATTTGAGAATATCAGTAACCTTGACATTGTCCTGTGTCACTGATCTGTCACTCTCTTGTCACTGACCTGGTGTCAAGTAGAACCTGCAAACATTTGAGAATGTCAGTAACCTTGGCATTGTCCTGTGTCACTGAACTGTCACTATCTTGTCACTGGCCTGGTGTCAAGTAGAACCTGCAAACATTTGAGACTGTCAGTAACCTTGGCATTGTCCTGTGTCACTGATCTGTCAATCTCTTGTCACTGGCCTGGTGACAAGTAGAACTTGCAAACATTTGAGACTGTCAGTAACCTTGGCATTGTCCTGTGTTATTGATCTGTCACTCTCATGTCACTGACCTGGTGTCAAGTAGAACCTGCAAACATTTGAGACTGTCAGAAACCTTGACATTGTCCTGTGTCACTGATCTGTCACTCTCTTGTCACTGGCCTGGTGTCAAGTAGAACCTGCAAACATTTGAGACTGTCAGTAACCTTGGCATTGTCCTGTGTCACTGATCTGTCACTCTCTTGTCACTGGCCTGCTGTCAAGTAGAACCTGCAAACATTTGAGACTGTCAGTAACATTGGCATTGTCCTGTGTCACTGATCTGTCACTCTCATGTCACTGGCCTGGTGTTAAGTAGAACCTGCAAACATTTAAGACTGTCAGTAACCTTGGCATTGTCCTGTGTCACAGATCTGTCACTCTCTTGTCACTGGCCTGGTGACAAGTAGAACCTGCAAACATTTGAGACTGTCAGTAACCTTGGCATTGTCCTGTGTCACTGATCTGTCACTCTCATGTCACTGGCCTGGTGTCAAGTAGAACCTGCAAACATTTGAGACTGTCAGTAACCTTGACATTGTCCTGTGTCACTGATCTGTCACTCTCTTGTCACTGGCCTGGTGACAAGTAGAACCTGCAAACATTTGAGACTGTCAGTAACCTTGGCATTGTCCTGTGTCACTGATCTGTCACTCTCTTGTCACTGACCTGGTGTCAAGTAGAACCTGCAAACATTTGAGACTGTCAGTAAACTTGAGATTGTCCTGTGTCACTGATATGTCACTCTCTTGTCACTGACCTGGTGTCAAGTAGAACCTGCAAACATTTGAGACTGTCAGTAACCTTGACATTTTCCTGTGTCACTGATATGTCACTCTCTTGTCACTGGCCTGGTGACAAGTAGAACCTGCAAACATTTGAGACTGTCAGAAACCTTGGCATTGTCCTGTGTCACTGATCTGTCACTCTCATGTCACTGGCCTGGTGTCAAGTAGAACCTGCAAACATTTGAGACTGTCAGTAACCTTGCCATTGTCCTGTGTCACTGATCTGTCACTTTCTTGTCACTGGCCTGGTGACAAGTAGAACCTGCAAACATTTGAGACTGTCAGTAACCTTGGCACTGTCCTGTGTCACTGATCTGTCACTCTCTTGTCACTGGCCTGGTGACAAGTAGAACCTGCAAACATTTGAGACTGTCAGTAACCTTAGCATTGTCCTGTGTCACTGATCAGTCACTCTCTTGTCACTGGCCTGGTGACAAGTAGAAACTGCAAACATTTGAGACTGTCAGTAACCTTGGCATTGTCCTGTGTCACTGATCTGTCACTCTCTTGTCACTGGCCTGGTGTCAAGTAGAACCTGCAAACATTTGAGACTGTCAGTAACCTTGACATTGTCTTGTGTCACTGATCTGTCACTGTCTTGTCACTGGCCTGGTGTCGAGTAGAACCTGCAAACATTTAAGACTGTCAGTAACCTTGACATTGTCCTGTGTCACTGATCTGTCACTGTCTTGTCACTGGCCTGGTGTCAAGTAGACCTGCAAACATTTGAGACTGTCAGTAACCTTGACATTGTCCTGTGTCACTGATCTGTCACTCTCTTGTCACTGACCTGGTGTCAAGTAGACCTGCAAACATTTGAGACTGTCAGTAACCTTGACATTGTCCTGTGTCACTGATCTGTCACTCTCTTGTCACTGACCTGGTGTCAAGTAGACCTGCAAACATTTGAGACTGTCAGTAACCTTGACATTGTCTTGTGTCACTGACTTGTCACTCTCATGTCACTGACCTGGTGTCAAGTAGAACCTGCAAACATTTGAGACTGTCAGTAACCTTGACATTGTCCTGTGTCACTGATCTGTCACTCTTTTGTCACTGACCTGGTGTCAAGTAGAACCTGCAAATATTTGAGACTGTCAGTAACCTTGACATTGTCCTGTGTCACTGATCTGTCACTCTCTTGTCACTGGCCTGGTGCCAAGTAGAACCTGCAAACATTTGAGACTGTCAGTAACCTTAAGATTGTCCTGTGTCACTGATCTGTCACTCTCATGTCACTGACCTGGTGTCAAGTAGACCTGCAAACATTTGAGACTGTCAGTAACCTTGACATTGTCCTGTGTCACTGATCTGTCACTCTCTTGTCACTGACCTGGTGTCAAGTAGAACCTGCAAACATTTGAGACTGTCAGTAACCTTGGCATTGTCCTGTGTCACTGATCTGTCACTCTCTTGTCACTGGCCTGGTGTCAAGTAGAACTTGCAAACATTTGAGACTGTCAGTAACCTTGACATTGTCCTGTGTCACTGATATGTCACTCTCTTGTCACTGGCCTGGTGTCAAGTAGAACCTGCAAACATTTGAGACTGTCAGTAACCTTGGCATTGTCCTGTGTCACTGATCTGTCACTGTCTTGTCACTGACCTGGTGTCAAGTAGAACTTGCAAACATTTGAGAATGGTAGTAACCTTGGCATTGTCCTGTGTCACTGATCTGTCACTCTCTTGTCACTGACCTGGTGTCAAGTAGAACCTGCAAACATTTGACACTGTCAGTAACCTTGACATTGTCATGTGTCACTGATCTGTCACTGTCTTGTCACTGGCCTGGTGTCAAGTAGAACCTGCAAACATTTGAGACTGTCAGTAACCTTGACATTGTCCTGTGTCACTGATCTGTCACTCTCTTGTCACTGACCTGGTGTCAAGTAGAACCTGCAAACATTTGAGACTGTCAGTAACCTTGGCACTGTCCTGTGTCACTGATCTGTCACTCTCTTGTCACTGGCCTGGTGTCAAGTAGAACCTGCAAACATTTGAGACTGTCAGTAACCTTGGCATTGTCCTGTTTCACTGATATGTCACTGTCTTGTCACTGGCCTGGTGTCAAGTAGAACCTGCAAACATTTGAGAATGTCAGTAACCTTGGCACTGTCCTGTGTCACTGATCTGTCACTGTCTTGTCACTGACCTGGTGATAAGTAGAAATTGCAAACATTTGAGATTGTCAGTAACCTTGGCATTGTCCTGTGTCACTGAACTGTCACTCTCTTGTCACTGGCCTGTTGTCAAGTAGAACCTGCAAACATTTGAGACTGTCAGTAACCTTGGCATTGTCCTGTGTCACTGATCTGTCACTCTCTTGTCACTGGCCTGGTGACAAGTAGAACCTGCAAACATTTGAGACTGTCAGTAACCTTGGCATTGTCCTGTGTCACTGATCTGTCACTCTCTTGTCACTGACCTGGTGTCAAGTAGAACCTGCAAACATTTGAGACTGTCAGTAACCTTGAGATTGTCCTGTGTCACTGATCTGTCACTCTCTTGTCACTGACCTGGTGTCAAGTAGAACCTGCAAACATTTGAGACTGTCAGTAACCTTGACATTGTCTTGTGTCACTGATCTGTCACTCTCTTGTCACTGGCCTGGTGACAAGTAGAACCTGCAAACATTTGAGACTGTCAGTAACCTTGGCATTGTCCTGTGTCACTGATCTGTCACTCTCTTGTCACTGACCTGGTGTCAAGTAGACCTGCAAACATTTGAGACTGTCAGTAACCTTGACATTGTCTTGTGTCACTGACTTGTCACTCTCATGTCACTGACCTGGTGTCAAGTAGAACCTGCAAACATTTGAGACTGTCAGTAACCTTGACATTGTCCTGTGTCACTGATCTGTCACTCTTTTGTCACTGACCTGGTGTCAAGTAGAACCTGCAAATATTTGAGACTGTCAGTAACCTTGACATTGTCCTGTGTCACTGATCTGTCACTCTCTTGTCACTGGCCTGGTGCCAAGTAGAACCTGCAAACATTTGAGACTGTCAGTAACCTTAAGATTGTCCTGTGTCACTGATCTGTCACTCTCATGTCACTGACCTGGTGTCAAGTAGACCTGCAAACATTTGAGACTGTCAGTAACCTTGACATTGTCCTGTGTCACTGATCTGTCACTCTCTTGTCACTGACCTGGTGTCAAGTAGAACCTGCAAACATTTGAGACTGTCAGTAACCTTGGCATTGTCCTGTGTCACTGATCTGTCACTCTCTTGTCACTGGCCTGGTGTCAAGTAGAACTTGCAAACATTTGAGACTGTCAGTAACCTTGACATTGTCCTGTGTCACTGATATGTCACTCTCTTGTCACTGGCCTGGTGTCAAGTAGAACCTGCAAACATTTGAGACTGTCAGTAACCTTGGCATTGTCCTGTGTCACTGATCTGTCACTGTCTTGTCACTGACCTGGTGTCAAGTAGAACTTGCAAACATTTGAGAATGGTAGTAACCTTGGCATTGTCCTGTGTCACTGATCTGTCACTCTCTTGTCACTGACCTGGTGTCAAGTGGAACCTGCAAACATTTGACACTGTCAGTAACCTTGACATTGTCATGTGTCACTGATCTGTCACTGTCTTGTCACTGGCCTGGTGTCAAGTAGAACCTGCAAACATTTGAGACTGTCAGTAACCTTGACATTGTCCTGTGTCACTGATCTGTCACTCTCTTGTCACTGACCTGGTGTCAAGTAGAACCTGCAAACATTTGAGACTGTCAGTAACCTTGGCACTGTCCTGTGTCACTGATCTGTCACTCTCTTGTCACTGGCCTGGTGTCAAGTAGAACCTGCAAACATTTGAGACTGTCAGTAACCTTGGCATTGTCCTGTTTCACTGATATGTCACTGTCTTGTCACTGGCCTGGTGTCAAGTAGAACCTGCAAACATTTGAGAATGTCAGTAACCTTGGCACTGTCCTGTGTCACTGATCTGTCACTGTCTTGTCACTGACCTGGTGATAAGTAGAAATTGCAAACATTTGAGATTGTCAGTAACCTTGGCATTGTCCTGTGTCACTGAACTGTCACTCTCTTGTCACTGGCCTGTTGTCAAGTAGAACCTGCAAACATTTGAGACTGTCAGTAACCTTGGCATTGTCCTGTGTCACTGATCTGTCACTCTCTTGTCACTGGCCTGGTGACAAGTAGAACCTGCAAACATTTGAGACTGTCAGTAACCTTGGCATTGTCCTGTGTCACTGATCTGTCACTCTCTTGTCACTGACCTGGTGTCAAGTAGAACCTGCAAACATTTGAGACTGTCAGTAACCTTGAGATTGTCCTGTGTCACTGATCTGTCACTCTCTTGTCACTGACCTGGTGTCAAGTAGAACCTGCAAACATTTGAGACTGTCAGTAACCTTGACATTGTCTTGTGTCACTGATCTGTCACTCTCTTGTCACTGGCCTGGTGACAAGTAGAACCTGCAAACATTTGAGACTGTCAGTAACCTTGGCATTGTCCTGTGTCACTGATCTGTCACTCTCTTGTCACTGGCCTGGTGACAAGTAGAACCTGCAAACATTTGAGACTGTCAGTAACCTTGGCATTGTCCTGTGTCACTGATCTGTCACTCTCTTATCATTTAACTGTCAACTTAACTAACTCACTTGTTAATTTAATTAATTAACTAATTAACTAATGCACTAGTTAATTTAACTAACTCACTCACTCACTCACTCACTCACTCACTCACTCACTCACTCACTCACTCACTCACTCACTCACTCACTCACTCACTCACTCACTCACTCACTCACTCACTCACTCACTCACTCACTCACTCACTCACTCACTCACTCACTCACTCACTCACTCACTCACTCACTCACTCACTCACTCACTCACTCACTCACTCACTCACTCACTTACTCTCTTACTCACTTAAATAAATTAAAATGATGTCAAATATTGTATGCTTAAATAATCTAACGTTGGCTATACAAAAAGGTTAGAAATCTGTAAAATACAACAAAATATTTGAAATAATTTCTCTTTAAACTAGTCCTATTAACTATAAATCTTACTTACCCTGACTGCAAGCAAGCAGGCAGGCAGGCAGGCAGGCAGGCAGGCAGGCAGGCAGGCAGGCAGGCAGGCAGGCAGGCAGGGAGACAATACTCACCACATATATTTGCAATGCTCAGCACGACGTACACACATGAGGCACAATGTCAGTTACTGTCAATGATACAGACAGACAGACAGACAGACAGACAGACAGACAGACAGACAGACAGACAGACAGACAGACAGACAGACAGACAGACAGACAGACAGACAGACAGACAGACAGACAGACAGACAGACAGACAGACAGACAGACAGACAGACAGACAGACAGACAGACAGGCAGGCAGGCAGGCATGCAGGCAGACAGACAGACAGACAGACAGACAGACAGACAGACAGACAGACAGACAGACAGACAGACAGACAGACAGACAGACAGACAGACATGAGGCGCAATGTCAGTTAGTGTCAATGTTACAGACACTTCAAAGTGCTTAACTGACCTTGCTCACTACAAACAACTGCAGGTCAACTAGTACACAACAACAATACTAACAATGTGATACCCACTGTCTATCTCTACTCATACTTTATTATGGTGTGATTTAGAAGCTATAACTTATGTTAAAATATTATTATAATACTAAAAGATAAATTGTAGATACTCTACATTTAAATTATTATATTGCTGACTTTCTTATTCTCATTCTAAAACAACAAATGTTTCACTTACTGCGTTTAATTAAAAAGTTTAGAGAATATATGCTCAGTTAATAATAGTATATCTCAATTTTGCTTGTACTAAAATTGGGTATATGGTCCATAACAATGCATGCTAAACAAGATTTCTTTTAGCACTTTGTTTATTTTATCTGATTCTCTGCGTAAAGCTCTGGCCAAAAGTTTCCGAACGGGGCAGCGGAGGCCGCAGCGTTTTCTTATAAAGATAACACAGTTTGGTTAAGGGTTGCCTATGCAAATCGTTGGGGAACGTTTGGCCAAAGCTGTAGATTTACTCACTAAAACCTTTGAAAAAGTATTTGTTGCTGCTAACAAAAAATTTAAAATACAAGTTTGTGGGAAATTAAATATATTTGTCATTATAATATTATATCCATTTTTTTATAGTTCTATAGTTTTAAAGGCATAGACAACATGAAAACATGTGCATTTATATCACCAAACACTTGATGGAAATTACATAAATAACGTTAGTTGGTTTCAAAACCCAACTTTAGCTTCGTAGCAGTGCTTAAAAATTTTAGATTTATGCAACCTGCACAACATTTTCCTACTAGTTTTTGCCTGTTAATGACATCATAAACAGGAATATACACGCAAATTGCATACTTTACATTTTTTTCACGCTCTCTCGTGGGGCTACATTAACATTCTGGTAAAAAATATCATCAGTTTTGTAGATCCCATTTTGTGTTTAGAACATGTTGTTTCAATGTTTTTTATGCCTTTAAGGGAAATATTTGAAAGAAAACACAAATAAATAATTTTTATTTTATAAGTAAATTATTTTATTTAAGTAAATTATATGATTACAAATTTCATGATAATATTGGTAATTTAATTTTAACCAAGCAACAAAATTGTCAATAACTTTGCAAAATATTGAAAGCATTTTTTTGCTTTGAAAACATAATTGATGAGTAGTTTAACTTTCTATCTTGAAAATCAATAATAACTTTTTTGTTTTTGGATAACAATCAAGTAATTCAATTAAATTTCAATAAAACAAAAATATTAATAAAAATCCAGGCAAAATATGAAAATTTACTAAATTTTGCTTTAGAACTATTTGCTTGTGCAGTAACATATGCGATGATTTCTTGTTTCTGCTCTGAATTCCAAAAATAATGTGTTTTTTTTAGAAAAAGTGATAGAAAAGTTTGTCCTTTTTTGTTTTTTAAATTTATATCTGCATGAGCTTCTTTGATCAGATACTCTACGTTATCTAAATCTTGAACTGCTAGATGCATAGGTGTGTTGCCATCATTGTCTTTTGCATTGACATTGAGTTGTGTGTTCTCTACGAGCCACCTCAGTGACTTAATTGAATTAAACCATATATCTGCTGCAGCAGCTTTATGTAGAACTGTCTGGCCCATGTTGTTTATTATATCTGTCTGTGCTCTAGCTTGTTGCACCAGATATTTTACTTTATCAATTTGACGAATTGCGAGATGTAAAGCAGTATTACCATCTTGGTCTTGAGCATTGAGTGTTTGGTTGGTAACAAGGAATTGTAGGATGTCAGGTGATAGATTGCCATTATCAGAAGCTATATGAAGAGCTGTCTGTCCTATATTGTTGACAATGTTAACATTTGCCTTTGCATCCTTGATGACATAATAGATCATGTTCTCTGATCCAGCATCTATTGTAGCATACATCAAAGCCGTGTTTCCATCACTATCCTGTGCATTCACATCAATCAAGTAATTTTCAACAAGCCATGTCAGTGAAACCATATTACGGTGTTCAGCAGCTGCATGTAATAATGTTCTATTTCTGCTTTCTATATGGTAGATATTGGCACCACCTTCTAACACCATGTATCTAAATATGTCGAAATGTTGAGCAGAACTAGCAGCATAATAAAGTGGACTTTCACCATCTTTATATTCAAGGTACATGTTAACTGTGTTATGTTTCAAACACAATTTCACAAACTTTAACTGGTTATTCCATACAGCTCCATGTAAAACTGACCATCTATCTGCATTTCTATAATTTACATCAGCACCTGCTTTGTTAACTAGGTAGTTTAATACTTTTATATGGTGAACGCCTTTAAACAAAGCCTCATTTAAATACTTATAATGTAGTGATTTTACATAGAATGTTGAATTTTCCACGATCCATTTAACAATATGCAAATGCCCTCTTTGTGCAGCATTATATAAAGCTCTTCCTTCATCTATTTGATCAAAGATAGCCATATGATTGACATTAACAAGCCACTGTACAACACTTAATCGTCCGTTACTTGCAGCTGCACTAAGTGCTGAATATCCTTTATAAATAAAACTGATAGCATTTATGTCAGCACCTGCCTCCAGCAACAGTTCTCCAACCTCAACACTTGACACAGCATATCTTCTACCATTAACAAGAGCATCAGGACTTCCAAGCTTATCAATCAAATTTGACCACTCGCTTGATAATTGAGAAGGAACAACTTTAAGAATTGTCTCCCCAAATATTTTAGTAACGTTTAAAGAATTGTTTTTTAAATGTTGTTTGAGTAGTCTTGCAAAGATGTCAACAGTTTCATCTAAGTTAACGTTTTCCTGAAATAAAAACAAAATATCAATAAAATATATATAAACAGTGGAAGTAAAAACTAAAACACTAAATTTTAAATTTGTTAGTCTTTAAGTAAGTATGGAAGTAAGTAAGTAAGTAAGTAAGTAAGTAATTAAGTAAGTAAGTTAGTAAGTAAGTAAGTAAGTAAGTAAGTAAGTAAGTAAGTAAGTAAGTAAGTATGTAAGTAAGTAAGTAAGTAAGTAAGTAAGTAAGTAAGTAAGTAAGTAAGTAAGTGAGTGAGTGAGTGAGTGAGTGAGTGAGTGAGTGAGTGAGTGAGTGAGTGAGTGAGTGAGTGAGTGAGTGAGTGAGTAAGTAAGTAAGTAAGTAAGTAAGTAAGTAAGTAAGTAAGTAAGTAAGTAAGTAAGTAAGTAAGTAAGTAAGTAAGGAAGTAAGGAAGTAAGTAAGTAAGTAAGTAAGTAAGTAAGTAAGTAAGTAAGTAAGTAAGTAAGTAAGCAAGCAATCTGTGCTTATAAATACAATAAAATTTATACATTTTAAAAATCTTTTATATATTTTTTTTGGCAATTTGTTATTTTAAAAGACATAGACTACATAAGAAATGATGTACTTTTTAATGAAAAATCATGAATATATGATCTTTCAAAATTATAATAATTTTTTCCACATATTTGATGAACCAATACGAGAGAGCGTAAAAGTCCTAAAAAGTATAAATTTGTTTATCTTTGCATGTTTCTGACGTCATAAATACGCAAAAATTAGTAAAGGAAAATGTTGTGCGGGTAGCACAAAGGAAAATTTCCTGATAATTACTATGGAGCTTCAGTTGAGTTATAGGCCAAAAAAAAGTTATTAACGTAAGTTTTGTCAAGTATTTTGTAATATAAGTGTCTATGTTTTCTTATGGTTGATTCTTTTTTTTTTCTTTGTATAAATATTTTCACAATATTTTTTAACTACTTTTTTACATGCTTTAATTATGAATTTACTTATTTAATATTTTTTTAATTACACTTCACATTTCGATTTTATGTTCAGAATATAACACTCAGCATTCAAATATTTTTCATTCAACACAAACTCATGAAAGTGACACATTAAAAACAAAAGAAAAACTCATTCGGACTTCTCAATTTTTATTTATGTTTTAAAATTGTTCGTAACTAAAGAGAGCTAGGTGTTGAAATATTAAGGCGGGAAATCTGCTACTGCGGGATTTGACTGAAAAGTTGTAAAGACAGAAAAATCTGAAATTTTGTACAGTGATACATAAGGATTATGTATCTTCAAAAATGTAAAAATTTTGGGGGGTCACCATGCTAGATTTTTAATTATGATTTTTTGAAGTTTTAGTCCCATAGTAGCCCATGTTAATTTCAATAAGTAATATCTCTCTTATCTGATGGTCATGGGTTCTGAAATTTTTATCATAGGTAGCTGTTACTGTTAACTTTCAAATGTCATCATAAAATTGGGAAGTTTTCTTTTGAAATTCTGAGATACAAGCCATCTATATACAATCCTTAAATTAGATCGACCAATAGGAACTGATCTATTTTTTGTAAAACATTTTTGTAAAACATTTTGGACATGTCTAGCACAAGCATGTTTTTAGACAAATCATTTTTACCTCCACTGGCTCAGGTAGCCAAAACAAGCAAGAATAAGTAAGAAAAGAGAGCAGATCACAAGAAGGAGAGAAAGAGAGAGTTAAAGAATGGTTACTTTTATGTTTATATAATTTTTTTTTAAAATTAAGCATTATGAACTATTCGAGTTGGCGGCAAGCGATTAATATTTGTAAGCATATCTGTGTGTGCGTGTGTGTGATTGTGTTAAATAGACAGAAAGAGAAAGCATTGAGATGTGCTGCTTGTTGCTGGAGCAAAAAGTGGCGCTTGCATGGTGGTACGGAGTCCACTGTTACCTTCATGTAACCTTGTTGCATCTCTCTCCCTCTCTCTCCCTCTCTTTCTCTCCCACTCTCTCTCTCTTTCTCTGTCTCTCTCTCTCTCCCACTCTCTCTCTCTCTCTCTCTCTCTCTCTCTCTCTCTCTCTCTCTCTCTCTCTCTCTCTCTCTCTCTCTCTCTTGCTATCCCTCTTGTGTGATCTGCTCTGTTTATTTCTCCTGTTTGATTATTTTGTCTACCTGATTCAGGGGAGGTAAGAAGGAGGTGTCTAAAAACATGTAAATATTTTCGACATTACAAACACAAAAATTGATACTTCCAGTTATCATTGGTCGATCTTGTCACCATTTCCATACCTTCCTCTGTTTATTTAAAACTTCAATGTTGAGGATTCTCAGCAAAACGCTGAATAGAATATAGTTACAAAAAATAATACAAAAAAAAAGGCAGGTTGAATTTGAAAGCAGAGTTTCTAGACGAGAAAACGATGCTTAGGTCGCTGACTTAACTCTGGGGCTTTGCTGCACCAGCAAAGATAAAGCTAACATAAACATGCATCCCCCACGACTCCCCATTTTGAAACTGAATTTTTATTCTTTACCCCAAACCAGGTCTTTAGAAGTGAAGCCGGCCCTGAACCCTCCACACAACTTATTACTTCTAGACGTATAGAGATTCTGCGTTAGAAAATATTAACAGGTCTATATCTCCTAGAAGACACTTATGCCAAAAAATTGTATTTTCACGATATAACTTTTATTGTTGTTTCAAGTATTAAAGTCGCAAATAGCTACGTTTATTTTCAAATTAGTGTTTTAGGCGCTAAACGTTTATAGACATATGCAGCTCAATACTTGCATATTTTCTTGCTTTTATTAAACAGATAATAAGCCATAAGAAACTTAAATAAAATTTTAAAAAGTTAGTAAGTAACACGGGCAAATATGAGGCACAAATACCAAATTTAATGATTTTTCGTTTGTAAGACATCGATTTGGCAGTATTTCGTCACCTCAGAATAAGAATGTCGTATCTGCCAAAAAAATTTGATGCAATTCTGAGCCTTATGTTTAGTTAGCCTTTAGTTAGAACCAAACCAGAAGCAAATAAAAATATTAACAAAAATGTAGTATATTCAATACCATGCATGTGTGAAAAACAATATATTGGAGAAACAAGCCGCCCACTTGATATAAGAGTGAAAGAACACAGACAAAAGATAGAAAAAGAAGACACTGGTTATTCAAAATTAGTAGACCATGCATTAGAAAACAAACATCAGATTAAGTGGGATGAGGCTAAGGTAATTGGCAGGGAGAGTCATTATAAAAAGAGGAAAATATTAGAAGCAATAGAGATGGTGTGAAGGCAGAATGACACGATAAGTCAACCAAGTTATGATTTACCCCCCATTTGGACATCACTCTTACCCCCATATAAGAAAGCTATACAACCTGACCGTATAGATAAGGAGAAGAATCACATGCAAAATAACAACAAACTTCCCCTCCCTCTGCGACGGTCGCCTCGCATAGAGAAACGAACCAACATTTCATAGTTCAGTGACATAGGAGTAAGGAAAACCGACACACATATATTTTTATATATGCAGTTTTCCGAAAACGTTATTGTTTGTGTAGTGTAATTTTAACATAGCTATGTAAATTTTAAAGACTATAGTGAATTGAGTTTTTAATATGTACATTGTATTGTGACGTAATTTTAATTTGTTAAAATTCAAGAAAAACTTCAGCGAGTGAAAAGTCCAGGGTCTTAAAAAGGTAAGACCAACATTTCTTCAATCATCATGTTACCTCGCTCGAAATTCAATTGTTACAACATATATATATATATATATATATATATATATATATATATATATATATATATATATATATATATATATATATATATATATATTTATATATACCTATATATATATATATATATATATATTTATATATACCTATATATATATTTATATATTTATATATATATATATATATATATATATATATATATATATATATATATATATATATA
>OX439136.1:739680-824680 GCA_949318235.1 Ecdyonurus torrentis
ACATCTCTACACGTTATTTCCTAGGTGCATATAAAAATCTTAATAAACGGGAAATCGTAAATGTAAGAAAAGAAATATAATTTATGTCGTTATCGTATTGATATATTTGAGATTAAAGAGTTTTTATGAAGGTTGAAAGGTTATTTTTATTGCTATATATATATATATATATATATATATATATATATATATATATATATATATATATATATATATATATATAGGGTATTCTTTTAAATTTTTACTATTTTAGAGTCTGATTTCACTATGAAATTTTTTTACAATTGCAACTTGTTATATATCAAATTAAAGCACAAGTTTTGAAATTTTAAAAATGTTTGCAAAAAAGAGTTATGTCCAGTGGTTTTAATTTTAATCAGTAAGTGGCGTAAGCGTTCATTTTTGAAGAAAAAACTCTCAATTACGCCAGATTTCGATGTAAACATAGTCTGGATTAGCTGAGATGGACCCACTGCTTTGGCACTGAAATTACCACACCTCACCCTACGTTATTTTTTATTGTGGGACCTCAAAACCAAGTGCTTAGAACTCCAGTGTAAGATATATCAGAGTTGAAGCGACGGCATCAGGATTACTGATGCTATCGAGTCCATCACAGCTTACATGCTCCGCAACACGTGTGGCTCGAACTGCAGTTTCGACTTGACAACTGCCGGGCTACAATGGTTCCCACATGGAGAAACCTTTATGTCATTTCCTTATCATCACTTTCAAGTAAAAAAAAAAATTATTTAGAATTTTTTTATTTTTTTAGGAAAACACTGTTTGCTAACGTCTGTTTTTCGAAAAAATAGCTCTTCGTATTATTTTGCATTTAGTCAAAACAAAAATTGACAAATCACATTTTTTAAAACAGAAAAGGAAATGTCAAAACTTAAGCTTTAATTTGATGTATAATAAGTTTAATTTGTTAATAAACTTGATAATAAAAAACACTTTTGAAAAAGTAAAAATTTAAATAAAAACCCTATATATATATATATATATATATATATATATATATATATATATATATATATATATATATATATATATATATATATATATATATATATATATATATATATATATATATATATATATATATATGTATATATATATGTATATATATATATATATATATATATATATATATATATATATATATATATATATATATATATATATATATATATATATATATATATATATAATTTTAATAGTTGATTGTCTGAGTAAACAAATACTACTTATCAAACTACTGATTTAAAATATATTGCAAACCAACCGCTTAGCAAATAAATTTAATAAAACCAGAGTTTAGTTATTTAAAAATCTTCAGTAAATATTTGTGTCTAGGTAGGCTGTTGTTTAGATACAATTTGACTTACACTTTTGGCCTCACTGACATTTGATGGATTCCAAGATTTTAAGTCAAATTTTCCAAGGAACAAAACGAACCTTCCAGTGGTATTGTAGGTGGTTTTAAAGCAGTGAGCAGCTAGTAAAGAAATGAACTAAAGTTAAAAATTAGGTAGGTAGGTAGGTAGGTAGGTAGGTAGGTAGGTAGGTAGGTAGGTAGGTAGGTAGGTAGGTAGGTAGGTAGGTAGGTAGGTAGGTAGGTAGGTAGGTAGGTAGGTAGGTAGGTAGGTAGGTAGGTAGGTAGGTAGGTAGGTAGGTAGGTAGGTAGGTAGGTAGGTAGGTAGGTAGGTAGGTAGGTAGGTAGGTAGGTAGGTAGGTAGGTAGGTAGGTAGGTAGGTAGGTAGGTAGGTAGGTAGGTAGGTAGGTAGGTAGGTAGGTAGGTAGGTAGGTAGGTAGGTAGGTAGGTAGGTAGGTAGGTAGGTAGGTAGGTAGGTAGGTAGGTAGGTAGGTAGGTAGGTAGGTAGGTAGGTAGGTAGGTAGGTAGGTAGGTAGGTAGGTAGGTAGGTAGGTAGGTAGGTAGGTAGGTAGGTAGGTAGGTAGGTAGGTAGGTAGGTAGGTAGGTAGGTAGGTAGGTAGGTAGGTAGGTAGGTAGGTAGGTAGGTAGGTAGGTAGGTAGGTAGGTAGGTAGGTAGGTAGGTAGGTAGGTAGGTAGGTAGGTAGGTAGGTAGGTAGGTAGGTAGGTAGGTAGGTAGGTAGGTAGGTAGGTAGGTAGGTAGGTAGGTAGGTAGGTAGGTAGGTAGGTAGGTAGGTAGGTAGGTAGGTAGGTAGGTAGGTAGGTAGGTAGGTAGGTAGGTAGGTAGGTAGGTAGGTAGGTAGGTAGGTAGGTAGGTAGGTAGGTAGGTAGGTAGGTAGGTAGGTAGGTAGGTAGGTAGGTAGGTAGGTAGGTAGGTAGGTAGGTAGGTAGGTAGGTAGGTAGGTAGGTAGGTAGGTAGGTAGGTAGGTAGGTAGGTAGGTAGGTAGGTAGGTAGGTAGGTAGGTAGGTAGGTAGGTAGGTAGGTAGGTAGGTAGGTAGGTAGGTAGGTAGGTAGGTAGGTAGGTAGGTAGGTAGGTAGGTAGGTAGGTAGGTAGGTAGGTAGGTAGGTAGGTAGGTAGGTAGGTAGGTAGGTAGGTAGGTAGGTAGGTAGGTAGGTAGGTAGGTAGGTAGGTAGGTAGGTAGGTAGGTAGGTAGGTAGGTAGGTAGGTAGGTAGGTAGGTAGGTAGGTAGGTAGGTAGGTAGGTAGGTAGGTAGGTAGGTAGGTAGGTAGGTAGGTAGGTAGGTAGGTAGGTAGGTAGGTAGGTAGGTAGGTAGGTAGGTAGGTAGGTAGGTAGGTAGGTAGGTAGGTAGGTAGGTAGGTAGGTAGGTAGGTAGGTAGGTAGGTAGGTAGGTAGGTAGGTAGGTAGGTAGGTAGGTAGGTAGGTAGGTAGGTAGGTAGGTAGGTAGGTAGGTAGGTAGGTAGGTAGGTAGGTAGGTAGGTAGGTAGGTAGGTAGGTAGGTAGGTAGGTAGGTAGGTAGGTAGGTAGGTAGGTAGGTAGGTAGGTAGGTAGGTAGGTAGGTAGGTAGGTAGGTAGGTAGGTAGGTAGGTAGGTAGGTAGGTAGGTAGGTAGGTAGGTAGGTAGGTAGGTAGGTAGGTAGGTAGGTAGGTAGGTAGGTAGGTAGGTAGGTAGGTAGGTAGGTAGGTAGGTAGGTAGGTAGGTAGGTAGGTAGGTAGGTAGGTAGGTAGGTAGGTAGGTAGGTAGGTAGGTAGGTAGGTAGGTAGGTAGGTAGGTAGGTAGGTAGGTAGGTAGGTAGGTAGGTAGGTAGGTAGGTAGGTAGGTAGGTAGGTAGGTAGGTAGGTAGGTAGGTAGGTAGGTAGGTAGGTAGGTAGGTAGGTAGGTAGGTAGGTAGGTAGGTAGGTAGGTAGGTAGGTAGGTAGGTAGGTAGGTAGGTAGGTAGGTAGGTAGGTAGGTAGGTAGGTAGGTAGGTAGGTAGGTAGGTAGGTAGGTAGGTAGGTAGGTAGGTAGGTAGGTAGGTAGGTAGGTAGGTAGGTAGGTAGGTAGGTAGGTAGGTAGGTAGGTAGGTAGGTAGGTATACTTATTAGATAAAACATGGCGAGATGTGATAAGCACACCTCCACATAAAAACGACAGACCAAAATCTTCGTTCTCATAGATAGCAACCACCGACGGCCAATTTTCATTCCCTAATGTTTTAGCACCATACAAGCGCTCAGCGTGAGGTGGTATATTTTCAGGTGTAGAGTGTTCGTGTGTATAACTTTTACTGGGTCCTTTAACTACAAATAGATTATTTATAGACTTTTTATTATAGAAATAGATTTCTTACATTTAAGCATTCAATAGCAATATTTATTCTAATTGTAATAAATAAATTTACATTTCCAAGAAAAGTGTTTTTCATAGTGAATAGTAAAAGAATATCGGTAATTTTTAACAAATATTTCAAGTGTCATAAACAAAACATAAAAAATTACATGATAAGGTAACATTGTAATGCGCGATACATAAAATATGTTAAAGCTATCAGAACAAATTTTTTATTGAAAAAAGAAAAAAAGGTAAATTTACATAACATGCTTTTCATTGTACTAAAACACAATTGTTTTTATTATTATTTATTTATGAATAAAAACTTTATTACACACAAAGAAACTAATTTATTAAATATGCAAAAAATAATTTAATTGTGATGTTATTTCAACTTTATTATAAAAAATGTGTAAAAACCTGAATAATCTTCTTGAGCATTGCTCACTGCAATTAGGCAGTAGCAGAAAAGTAGCAGCTTTGTTGTCATCTGGAACTTATAAACAATAACAATAACATTGATTTATTGAGCAAGATATTACAGACATAACAGTCAAAGATCACAGATAGTCATTAAAAAAATTTGACTCCACTGATGCAACAAACATTTTTCTTAACGATAATAAATTGCAAGCATAAAACTAATAGAATTACTATAATAGAACGTTGTGAGAAAACTACTGCACTGAGGTCACAAATATTTGAATGTAGAATACTAGACATACTTTTACGTGTTTTAAGACACTAAAATGTACTAATTTAACATTGTAGAAGCCTCTTGTTAGTGTGTTTGTGAGAAAACTACTGCACTGAGGTCACAAATATTTAAATGTAGAATACTAGACATACTTTTACGTGTTTTAAGACAGTAAAATGTACTAATTTAACAATGTTGAAGCCTCTTGTTAATGTGTTTGTGAGAAAACTACTGCACTGAGGTCGCAAATATTTAAATGTTGAATACTAGACATACTTTTACGTGTTTTAAGACAATTTAAATGTACTAATTTAACATTGTAGAAGCCTCTTGTTGGTGTGTTTGTGAGAAAATTACTGCACTGAGGTCACAAATATTGAAATGTAGAAAGCTAGACATACTTTTACGTGTTTTAAGACAGTAAAAAGTACTAATTTAACATTGTAGAAGCCTCTTGTTAGTGTGTTTGTGAGAAAACTACTGCACTGAGGTCACAAATATTTAAATGCCGCTACCGGTCACTGACATCACAGCTCGCCCGGTTTGCGCGCGCGTGGACCAGGTGAGATGTGACGTCAGTGACCGATAGTGGCATTTTGTGAATGGAAAATAAATTAGAAATCTATGACTCCGGCCAAATCAACGTTGATTTTTAGGTTTGTTAGGATATTACGCAACTTTTTTGTTCAAGTTGTTCTACGCCTTTAATATTATTTGCATATATTGGAATTAAGCAGTAATGTCTGCAACTTAATTTACATTATACTTTACTACTATTAGAAATGTGTGGACAATGACATCCTGTCAAAAATTTTAAAGTATCTTTATTATCACCCCCCCCCCCCCCTCCCAAAAAAAAATAAGACAGATTTTAATTCAAAAGCTAGTATATTTTGACGATTTGTTTACGGTCTAAAATCCATCTCGGCGTTTTTGAGCTGATAACTTGAGAAAGCTGAAAAGCCAGTTTGTTTGTTTGTGGGAAATCGAATACTCGAAAGTGTTCGACCAAGTTCAATTTTATCTCGGTTTAAATTTAAAGCTCTACTTTTGCTTCTTTTTTGTATCATTTTACTTACAATTTTTGTATTATTATAAAAAAAATATATATCGATGCCTTCGCGTCAAAAACAAGCATCTACACTTTCCAGATTTCCGACAAAACGACTATCTACACTTTTCGCCACCGAGCATCTGCAATGTTAAGCTTATGGCCGCTATTCGGGTTACAGTGCTGCTCGGAAAGTGTAGATAGTCATTATTTTGAATGTCTGGAAAAGTAGATGCTCACTTTTGATGCGGAAGCATCGATATTAATTTAATTTTTTTATTTTTCTCTGTTTAATTTTTATTTAAAACCTTTCCATAGTCCCAAAAAATCGTAATTATACTGCGTGATATGCAACTCTTCCCGTACATTATACTTCATAGTTACGGCTTTACTATAAAAAGTAGTGAAGCAAGGTTGCATATCTCGCAGGATGAGTAAAAGTTTGAAGGGCTATCATGGGGCTAATGAAGGATTTTAAGTGAACATATGTGTGTCAATGAATTCTTCATCTTATTATCTTACATTGTAAAAGCCATGTTGTATCCCCTGAACTTTCCCTCTAAGGTCTAGGTCAATACTATTAGGATGCAAGGTAAGTAAGAAAGATGTAAAAGCCATGTTGTATCCCCTGAACTTTCCCTCTAAGGTCTAGGTCAATACTATAAAGATGCAAGGTAAGTTAGAAAGATGTAAAAGCCATGTTGTATCCCCTGAACTTTCCCTCTAAGGTCTAGGTCAATACTATAAAGATGCAAGGTAAGTAAGAAAGATGTAAAAGCCATGTTGTATCCCCTGAACTTTCCCTCTAAGGTCTAGGTCAATACTATAAAGATGCAAAGTTACAAAGATGTAAAAGCCATGTTGTATCCCCTGAACTTTCCCTCTAAGGTCTAGGTCAATACTATAAAGATGCAAGGTAACTAAGAAAGATGTAAAAGCCATGTTGTATCCCCTGAACTTTCCCTCTAAGGTCTAGGTCAATACTATAAAGATGCAAGGTAAGTTAGAAAGATGTAAAAGCCATGTTGTATCCCCTGAACTTTCCCTCTAAGGTCTAGGTCAATACTATAAAGGTGCAAGGTAAGTAACAAAGATGTAAAAGCCATGTCGTATCCCCTGGACTTTCCCTCTAAGGTCTAGGTCAATACTATAAAGATGCAAGTTAAGTTAGACAGATGTAAAAGCCATGTTGTATCCCCTGAACTTTCCTTCTAAGGTCTAGGTCAATACTTAAGATGCAAGGTAAGTTAGAAAGATGTAAAAGCCATTTTGTATCCCCTGGACTTTCCCTCTAAGGTCTAGGTCAACACTATAAAGATGCAAGGTAAGTAAGAAAGATGTAAAAGCCATGTTGTATCCCCTGAACTTTCCCTCTAAGGTCTAGGTCAATACTATAAAGATGCAAAGTTACAAAGATGTAAAAGCCATGTTGTATCCCCTGAACTTTCCCTCTAAGGTCTAGGTCAATACTATAAAGATGCAAGGTAACTAAGAAAGATGTAAAAGCCATGTTGTATCCCCTGAACTTTCCCTCTAAGGTCTAGGTCAATACTATAAAGATGCAAGGTAAGTTAGAAAGATGTAAAAGCCATGTTGTATCCCCTGAACTTTCCCTCTAAGGTCTAGGTCAATACTATAAAGGTGCAAGGTAAGTAACAAAGATGTAAAAGCCATGTCGTATCCCCTGGACTTTCCCTCTAAGGTCTAGGTCAATACTATAAAGATGCAAGTTAAGTTAGACAGATGTAAAAGCCATGTTGTATCCCCTGAACTTTCCTTCTAAGGTCTAGGTCAATACTTAAGATGCAAGGTAAGTTAGAAAGATGTAAAAGCCATTTTGTATCCCCTGGACTTTCCCTCTAAGGTCTAGGTCAACACTATAAAGATGCAAGGTAAGTTAGAAAGATGTAAAAGCCATTTTGTATCCCCTGGACTTTCCCTCTAAGGTCTAGGTCAACACTATAAAGATGCAAGGTAAGTTAGAAAGATGTACCAGAAACAATTTTTACCAGAATGTTAATGTAGCCCAACGAGAGAACGTGAAAAAACTGTTAAGTATGCTATTTGCGTGAAAATTCATGTTTATGACGTCAGAAACATGCAAAAATTAGCATGAAAAGTTGAGCGGGTTGCATAAATCGAATTTTTTAATCTCTGTTTTGGAGCTACAGTTGGGTTTTGAGGCAAACTAAAGTTATTTATGTAAATCCCATAAAGTGTTTTGTGATATAAAATCTTATATTTTTCTCTGGTCTATTCTTTTAACAATTTAGTTGTATAACATGACACTTACAAAACTTACTAAAAATCACAAACAAAAATAAATCACAGGTCGTAAAGAATTATCAGTGCTTGTTCTGTAAAGTAAAGTGAATCTCAACAACAGTGATTGGGTGACCAACAAAATACGACACATTCATTGGTAGATCTTGTTTTTTGAGGCAACAAAATTGAGTCACATGAAGAGCATAGAACTTTTTTTTTGTGAAGTTTCTTTCATTCTTATCAATTTCAAAGTTCTAAACGAAGAAATAACAATGATCGACCATATTTATAAACGTAGTAAACAGGTAATGACGTCATAATCAGCTGTTATAACAAAGAAACATTTTCGATGCCGGCTTAATTTTTGTGTGTAGTTTACAGAACGAGCTATAATGTTATTAACAAAGGCGAACGTTTTGAGCACTGACTCCACGTTGTGTTTAGTATATAGAACAAAGTAGAGCAATATTTTTTAAGCCATATTATACGGAAATATACATAGCAAGTACTTTTTATTATAAAACTACGTGAAAAGTACATGCCCTCAGATTTCTGCATGTGCTTTTCATGTAGTTTACAAAAATGTAACTGAAATTTATTTGACATGTACATGAACAGCGCTTTTAAGAAAGTGCTTGCAAAGTGTTTTTTTTATTTTTACTTGCATGCACTTCACAAGTACATGGAGTGCCAACCAATCAGAAGCGAGTAAAAAATAAAGAGAAAGATAAATATATGTTTTATCTCTATCTTCTATATCATGCGTCTATGGCTCAGTAATAGAGTCTAGGTCTCATGATCGGATGGTCAGAGGTTCGATCCCGAGTGCCGGCTAGGTTGGCAAATGAGGGAAATAAACTTTTTATATATAATAAAAAATCATAAGTGAATGAAAAGTGCTTGCAAAGCAGAAAGTACTTGCAAAGTACATGACCCAGAGTGACACTCTTACATGGGTCAAGTACTTGTAGCAAGAGCCAGAAAAGTACTTGTAGGAAATCAAGAAATGTACTGGAAAAGTACTTTCCGTGTAAAGTGTGGTTTACTGGGTAATGTTTTAAGTTTACCAATATCAACAGTCAAAAGAAAATTTAAATTTAGCATAAAAAAATATTAAAAACATTTTCCCAAAAACAAAAACTTGACAAAAACTACGTTTGTTCTATGTTGAGCAATGTCGTGCACTGGATCGCATTAAGTATGACGTCATGCACGAACACTCTACAGAAAAGTTGAGCTTTCAGTTTTGGTGTTTAAAAATATAAAAATTTTGTTTTCCCCAACGAAGCTAAAGATAACGTAAGGCATCGACTGCGCATTTCGTGCGTCTGCTGCAAGATTTAAATCTTTATTTCTAGTATTTTTTACGTTTTGATGGCGGGAAAACATTATTGTGTGTAATTTTTTTTTTGAAAAAATGAAATTTAACCGGAAATAGATCTCGTCGATCGTGCAAATTCGTAAAAGACGAACGAAATTCACAGTCGTTGCCTTACGTTACCTTTAGCTTGGTTGGTTTTCCCATGCTGTCCTGTGTATTTCTTAGCAACACAATGGCGGCCTTTAAATATGAGTGCAACCTGACTATACAGTATCGTATGTTCCAACATGGCGTCATTTTACATTGATGCAATCACCTTATAATATGTAATAACGTACAGATGTCCTATAATACTTTCTCTCCAGCTCAACTTTGAACTTTAGAAGAAAAGATAAAGAGGAGAAAACCTTGCTAAAATAAAAAAAAAGAAAGTTGTTTGCAACAGTGAATCACAATTTATGCGACATATACAAACACACGCAATAATACACAGTAAGAAAATATGATCTTTGTTGATCTTAAAGCAGCAAATATAAATTATTCGTCACCTCAGAATAAAAATGTCGTAATTGCAATACGTTTAAAAAAATAAGGCTCAGAATTGCATCCATTTTTTTTTTTTTTTTTTTTTTTTTGCGGATACAACATTCTCATTCTGAGGTGACTTGTTATCAGTCACTGTATTAAAGCTGCATAATTTATATATATATATATATATATATATATATATATATATATATATATATATATATATATATATATATATATATATATATATATATATATATATATATATGACTTATAAATAAATAGACTATAAAAGGGTTTAGCTTTCGTGTTACACCGTGTTATATAAGCAGTAAACTGACATTGAAAAGGAATTCGGCTCGACCGGGACATATATAGTCAGCGAAAGCTGACTATATATGAGCAGTGAATGATGTTGGATTGGAAGGAGTCTCGGTAGCGTAATGGTTAACGCAGTGGTCTGGGAAACCAAAGATCCGGGTTCGTGTCCCGGTCGAGCCGAATTCCTTTTCAATGTCAGTTTACTGCTTATATAACACGGTGTAACACGAAAGCTAAACCCTTTCATTAAAACTACCCGTGTAAAATAGGCGTTAAATTACAAACTCTCAAATAGACTATACCTAAAAAATATATTAAGGGGCATGGGGGCACAGCCCCTTAAAGCCCGCATCAGGCGAAAAAAAAGTTTGGTACAAGCCCTTTTTGTTACAAAATTAAGCATTTTTAAAGCTAACAGGCTTCGAAAATGTTTAAACAAGCAGAAGAAAAAGTAAATTTATAATTGCAATGGTTCAACAATGCACACTGTGGAAAACCTAGCCCCGTTTGAATTTTCAAATATTTTAATAATTTCACTAAAAAAAATAAATTGTTATAATTATAGCTTATTCAAATTTTAGTTCTATATATAAAGGATATATTAATTCAATAATATTAAAATAATACTAAAATTATATAGAATTAAAAATATTTTTTATTACTTAACACGAACGAGAAGGATGAGAGATCTATAAATTTTATATACTTATTTTTTCATTCTTAAAGTATACTGTTAATTTAGAATTCTTTAACATAAAAGTCGTAGGAAAAAATAATTCACGTATTTATTAACTCAATTCTGTTAGAAAATAATTATTGTTATTATATAATAATAAAAATATTTGTATTTAAATATTTACAAAAAATTACAATTTAAATAACACGAATAGTAATAGTTGTAATAAGTAAAATAAAAAATTGACTGTAAAATGTATCACCTGAAATAATTTGATTTATAATGCAAACACCTGGCTTTGCTGCACATCAGGCCGCAAGAACATTTTTAAGACGATCATTAACCTTGTGCATTTTATATCGGTGTAAATGTGGGACACTAAGTTGAAAAACCATTAAAGGAATAGACCAGAGAAAAACATAAGCATTTATATCACAAAATACTTGATGGGATTTAAATAAATAACATTAGTTTGTCTTAAATCCAACAGTAGCCTCGTAGCAGTGATCAGAAATTTCGATTTATGCAACCCGCACAACATTTTCATACTAATTTTTGCATGTTTCTGACGTCATAAACATGATATATCACGCAAATAGCATATTTTACAGTTTATTCACGCTCTCTTGTGGGGCTACATTAATATTCTGGTAAAAATTGTCATCAGTTTTGAAGATCCCATTTCGTGTTTATTCATTAAAAAGCACATATTATTTTATGTGGTCTATGGCTTTAAAGTTAATGCCATAAATCAGTATTAAATAACATGTGCTAGTTTAAAGCCATAGACCACATAAAACAACATGTGCTTTTTAATGAATAAACACGAAATGGGATCTACAAAACTGTTGACAATTTTTACCAGAATGTTAATGTAGCCCCACGAGAGAGCGTGAAAAAATTGTAAAGTATGCAATTTGCATGAAAATTCATGTTTATGACGTCAGAAACATGCAAAAATGAGTATGAAAATGTTGTGCGGGTCGCATAAATCGAATTTTCTGATCACTGCTACGGAGTTACAGTTGGGATTTGAAACAAACTAAAGTTATTTATGTAAATCCCATCAAGTGTTTTGTGATATAAATGCTTATGTTTTTCTCTGGTCTATTCCTTTAAGAAAAAAATTGCAAGTTTAAAAATATTAAGCAATTTTTGCGAGAATAACTAGTAAAATTATGTTTTCAAGTATGCAAGAAAATAACAATGACTAAAAAAATTGTCAAAAAAAAAAAAAATTTCAATTGCCTTATGCTGAGTAATATTACTCATTGCTCAATTATAGTATGCGCACACACGCTTTCGTTAAAATATCTAGCTATATATATTAGAGCTGTGGAAACCGTTAAAAATTGCGAAACCGGATAATCGTTTTTATTTTTTATCGGTTTGATTAAATCGATTAAAAACAGAACGATTCGGTTTTCGATTTTGTCGGTTTTTTCAGTCATTATTATGATTTTGACTTTAAAATTCGGTTTACAAAATTCGATTTTACCATCTAAAAATAAAAAATCGAATCGTAAAGGTCATTTGTTATAAAAAATCGAATATTTTTTTATGATAAACCGAATAACAAAATTAAAAATCGATTTTTTGTTATTTATTATTATTTACTTGGAATCCTTAGATTTGCAAATCTTTAATACGATTTTTAAGTTTCTTTAATGATATTCAGTTTTATATTTAAACAGCGGTCCAAAAAAAAAAATATTGAATAATAACACTTTTTTCTTAAATTATATTTGAAACCAATTTTATATTTTGAAATAGCTCTTATGATTCACACAATATTTTATATTCCATTATTTTTAAAATAATTCTTGTTTAGTTTTTTGCAACTATATTATATTATATGTTTTATTTAAAATGTATATCAATCAAATTAGTCACCTGTGCAAAATGAAGATCTTAAAAATGCGTATTAAACTCTGTATATATTATGGACTTATATTAGGTATAGAAAGAAAGGAAAGCCAGGCTATTGTACTTTTCATGGAGTACCGTTTAAAAAGTATTGGAGTACAGGTAGGTAAAAAAAATGAAGAAGTGGTTGGTCAGTAAAAGCACTAAAAGCTGCATGATCATAGAATGTTCTTTATACTCTTCTTCCTCTTTTTTGTTTTTTTTTCTTTTTCTTTACATAAGTGAAAAAAGAAATAATCATTTAATATAAAAGAAAGAAAGAAAGCAATTAAAGTTTGTTTTAAGTTTTGGAAAGAAAAATTAACAAAATCGCTCTTACTATCAATTTATTAGCAGCAAATTAAACAAGGATGTAATATAAAGTTGCATAAAAAACATTATTACATTTTTTCTATATCGTTATCTATCTATTATAACTATATAGAATATATATAATGAATGAATGAATGAATGAATGAATGAATGAATGAATGAATGAATGAATGAATGAATGAATGAATGAATGAATGAATGAATGAATGAATGAATGAATGAATGAATGAATGAATGAATGAATGAATGAATGAATGAATGAATGAATGAATGAATGAATGAATGAATGAATGAATGAATGAATGAATGAATGAATGAATGAATGAATGAATGAATGAATGAATGAATGAATGAATGAATGAATGAATGAAAAACTTATTTTCTTTCTCTCTTTCTCTCTCTCTCTCTCTCATTCATTTATTCCGGTTTTTTATATTTCCGCGGATATTTAAGACATCATTTAAAAAATATTAGTATATAAAAATTATATGATAAAACCTAAAAATGTATTGCTTAAATTTTTGTATGAAATATAGTTAACTATAATATTCATATTAAACTAAAATCATTTTGCAAACAGGGTATAATTTATAATATATAATTTTTTTTTGTTTAAGAAACGTCAGGCTTACAATTGATATACGGAGGTAAAAAAAAATTATAAGGTATATAAACGGCCGTGGGGTTGAAAGGGAGTTACATGCCCTCAGGTGTCCAGCTGGTTGTGTTTTGCGTTCTGAAGAAAGGTGCAAAACACATCATGGTGCAAAACATATTCCTTTTTTTTTTCTCTCTCTTATTTTTTTGGAGGTAGAATTTTAAAACTATGATTTTTGCTCCTCAAATTCAAATTTGTATCATTATTACCTTTCTTTGATTAGAAATGGTATGATTTTAAACTTTTTAAAACTTTTAAACAATTGATTTTTTTTTCATATAATTAAAAAAATAATACTAAACTACTAATTGTAAGCAAATATACATAAATATATCAGTTTAAAATTTGCAGATTATATAAGACTGCATTTTTTATTCTTCTTAAAATATTTTTAAATAAAGTAACCTTAATAAATTAGCTTAATTGCCTAGAACACGAACGTTAAACTTGATAGTAAGATTTGTTAAAATACAATAAAAAATTAAATTTCTGACTTACATTTTTGTCTTAACAAATTTTTATTTTGATATTCATGTACAGCAGTATTTTCTTCTACATATTGAATACAAAATGATGTATGCATTATTGAATTAGATTTAAGAACAACTATTTTGCATACATGCAAAAATGGGTATTTTCCGTATTTCATACAAATTGCAGTAAAATTTAACCAATATATTTGACATCAGCATAAAATTTGCATTTCGGAATAAATTTTCAAGATTCAATATTTTAAAATCAAGGAACGCCCCTTTTTAATAATTAATGAATTTCTAAAAAACTATACGTTGCATCAAAAACTTTTAATGACAAGAAATGTGTAGAATTATATAATACACTTTGAGTATAAATTTCAGGCTATTTGAAATGTTATTGACAATTTGCCAACGCTTTGAAAAGTTTTAAACAGAGAAATTTTAAAAGTGCAATGTTTTTATTATGATGTTTTACTTCACTTTTAAAATTTCTCTGTTTGAAAACTTTCAAAGCGTTGGCAAATTGTCAAAAACATTTTAAATGGCCTAAAATTTATACACAGATTGTATTATATAATTCTACACATTTCTTGTCATTAAAAGTTTTTGATGCAACGTATAGTTTTTTAGAAATTCATCAATTATTAAAAAGGGGCGTTCCTCGATTTTAAAAATTTAAATCGTAAAAAATTATTCCTAAATGCAAATTTTATGCTGATGTCAAATATATTGGTTAAATTTTACTGCAATTCGTATGAAACACGGAAAATACCTATTTTTGCATGTATGCAAAATAGTCGTTCTTAAATCTAATTTAATAATGCATACATCATTTTGTATTCAATATGTAGTAGAACATACTGCTGTACATGAATATCAAAATAAAAATTTGTTGAGACTAAAATGTAAGTCAGAAATTCATTTTTTATTGTGTTTGAAGAAATCTTACTATCAAATTTAATGATCATATTCTAGGCAAGCTAATTTATTTAGGTAATCTCGTTTTGAGAGTATTCTAAAGAACATAAAAAATGCATTCTTTAGGCCCGCGCAGCCGTCTTATTTTATTTAATATTAAATTAATTTAAGAAAATAGGTCACTGTGATTGGCGGAGAGTCGACTCTCAGCCAATCACAGCGACTTATTATTTTAATTAATTTAATATTAAATAAAATAAAACGGCTGCGTGGGCCTTTTATATGCAAATTGTAAAAACATATTTTGTATATAAACAGTATTTTATTACGATTCTTTTACGTAACAGAAGAATAAAATAAAATGGTATTTTAAAGTGTTAGAATATTATATTGTTTTTTCCCTCTTTACCTTCTCCCCAATACCTCATATACCTGATGCATTCTTTCAGAGATTGTCAATGTAAAAGTAGATGCAGTATTGTACACTACCTCTACTCATACATTTGCGTTTTATTTTAGGTGAGGGATCATTTGCTACCTGACCAGAAGACCCTCATTACTTTATGCATGAATTAATATTGAGCACTCAAAGAAACAATTACAGTGAATTATAATTACCACAGTTGTTTTCTTAATGAAAATACAAATATATATCTTTTTTTTTTATCGTCGTTCTAGCTTAATTTTAAATATTTAATAAAAATAATTGTGAATTATTTTGCTTGTCTTTTTTCTTGTTGAAAAAGACGCTATAGAACGACAAAAAATAAAGGTGTATGCGTGTATTAAAAAAAGAAAAAAAAACTGCATGCATTTTTAATCATTTTAACTTTTCCTACTAATTGAAGATATTAAAGCTTTCAGTCGTATGATCAGATAATAATTAATCATACGCTTTTTCAGCTTTTTGTTTGCTAAAATAAGTTTTCATTTGCACCCACCGATACAAAATCAAAATACCAAGTTACTTTTTATGTTTTTTTTTTTTTTTTTTTAGTGATACGCTTATATATAGTTTTTAAGTTAAATATTATAGTACATATATAATAATATAAATGCAAAATTAATAATAAATTTAGAAAAACATAGAAAAATAATGTATTATTAAAATAGCAATAAATTAGGGTCCTTTAAAATCAAATTATAATATACTTAAAACAAAATCTTCAGAATCTATTTACCGTATAGTTGTGAAAATAATAGACGGGTTAGTTGACACCCGAGGGATCGTCAATGGTATAAAGAACAGAGAAAAAAATAAACATCAGGTATATGTCCAGAATCTTGTCAAAATATTTTTGCACCTGCAGTCTTGCACTGCCCGATAAGAGGAGGGCCAGAATTCCTCATCTCACACAGTATAACACCCTCATCTGAAATTTTTAGTGAAAAAAATATATGTTATTGAGGACTGTCTAAAACCTATAAAAATGAAGTTTTAGGTAAATCGGACCAAAACTGAAATTTTGGGGCGGGAAATTCAAAATTGAATATTTGAGATTTTGAGCTAAACTTAGTTTTTTCCCATAATTTGGTACGATGATATTTGGGAATTTTTATATTATATTTGGATACTATGGCAGTATACACATTACGTGAAACCAAAAAAGTCGATTTTTCCCGTAACGATTTTTTAGGAAAAATCGTGGAAAATCGGCTGAAAAAGCTTATTTTAAGTATTGTTTGGAGCCGTATTGCAGCGAAACTAATAAGAATTTTGAAACGTAAGTTTGCATATAGGTACCTGGGTATTTGTGCTTACTAAAAATTTTAATATTATTTTTCCAGTCACCTTTGTTGAATTTAGCGGGAATTTTGAATTTTGATAAAAATGAAAAAATATGCAAAATATAAAAATGAATTACAAAAAAGTCTCCAAATATTTTTTCAATTTTTTTGGTCTCAAATACTTCTACACTATTGTTCTAACATATGACAAAAAATCAGCCTGGCCTTTTGATTATTACTATTTTTTTTCTAATTTTGAAAATTGTAGTTTTTTCATCGGACGGCAAAAAGCTTCAGAGCTTACGGATGTATTTTATTTTCGATGTGCATGGTTCAAAACAACTTAAGCAACATTATAAAATCACCTCAAAGTCTTGATCTAACAAATTAACACAAGTACCTATATTACCCCCTCCCCCTCCCCCCTACTTCTTATATATTTACAAAAAAACGTCATATTTCCAGAAATTAGGTAAGAAGTAGGGGGAGGGGGAGGGAGTAATATAGGTACTTGTGTTAATTTGTTAGATCATGACTTTGAGGTGATATTATAATGTTGCTTAAGTTGTGTTGAACCATGCACATCGAAAATAAAATACATCCGTAAGCTCTGAAGCTTTTTGCCGTCCGATGAAAAAACTACAATTTTCAAAATTAGAAAAAAAATAGTAATAATCAAAAGGCCAGGCTGATTTTTTGTCATATGTTAGAACAATAGTGTAGAAGTATTTGAGACCAAAAAAATTGAAAAAATATTTGGAGACTTTTTTGTAATTCATTTTTATATTTTGCATATTTTTTCATTTTTATCAAAATTCAAAATTCCCGCTAAATTCAACAAAGGTGACTGGAAAAATAATATTAAAATTTTTAGTAAGCACAAATACCCAGGTACCTATATGCAAACTTACGTTTCAAAATTCTTATTAGTTTCGCTGCAATACGGCTCCAAACAATACTTAAAATAAGCTTTTTCAGCCGATTTTCCACGATTTTTCCTAAAAAATCGTTACGGGGAAAATCGACTTTTTTGGTTTCACGTAATGTGTATACTGCCATAGTATCCAAATATAATATAAAAATTCCCAAATATCATCGTACCAAATTATGGGAAAAAACTAAGTTTAGCTCAAAATCTCAAATATTCAATTTTGAATTTCCCGCCCCAAAATTTCAGTTTTGGTCCGATTTACCTAAAACTTCATTTTTATAGGTTTTAGACAGTCCTCAATAACATATATTTTTTTCACTAAAAATTTCAGATGAGGGTGTTATACTGTGTGAGTTGAGGAATTCTGACCCAGGAGTCTAAATCTAAAGTCAACTTCCATAAAAAAATTGTCATTGAGCGAACAAACATGATAATTGATAACTAAGATTTTAAAATTTGTATGGGAAAATATAAGCTGCGTGTTAATAAATTATAATATGAATGAAAAATATAATTATATATATATATATAATTATATATATGTATTTTTCTACATGATTTTTGAATAAAGACGATTATTTATTTATTTATTTATTTATTTATATATATATATATAATTAATTATATATATATATATATATATATATATATATATATATATATATATATATATATATATATATATATATATATATATATATATATTACATATATATATACACACATACACTCACACAATAACTTAATATTGTTAAATTATTGAGCTAAAATAACTTTTAATCCTTGATTTTTTCTAAAAAAAATTATCGATTTTTTAATGGGTATTTTAAAAATAAATCGAATTATTTTGACGGTTTTTATATATAAGAAATAATATTAATCGATTTTTTTTAAATTAAGGTTTTTGCGAATTTAAAATCGTTAATATGCAATTCGATTTTTAATTTTCGATTTTCGGTTTTATGCAATAACTCGAAACCGATTATCTTATTTCATGAAACCGGTTTTCAAAATAAACCGGATTAAATCCACAGCTCTAGTACAGACCAGGTTCGTGAGCTCCTGTGTTATTGTCCTATACTAAAAACGAACCCTTGTTGATGTAGTTCAAATTTTCACCGCAACAATCAACATGTAAAATGTAAGTGGCGCTGTAGTCTGCGTGTGAAATTTAAAATTCACACACAGATCGCAGCGCCACTTTTATACGTAATTTTGTATTCTTGCATTGTTGCGGAGAAAATTTGAATTACATCATTCAGGGATCGTTTTTTCAACAATAGCTTCCTATCCTGTTTATATATCCATGGTTCAGACTAAAAACTGCACGTTGAAAATCTTGTTCACAGTTTTGCAATGCTTTAAGTATTGTGTAATCAACGGTTATGACGTCACTAAACGTTGATATTTCAACATTAAAAACGTTAGTGACGTCACAAACGTTGAGATTAAATAGAAAAAGTTGTTGATTTGTAACGGCCAAGTTTAACGTTTATTCCATTGTGATTCTAACGCTTGTGACGTCATTTACGTTTTTATCGTTAGATTGTCAACGTTTAGTGACGTCATAACCGTTGATTACACAATACTTAAAGCTTTGTGAAACTGGGTACACGATTTGCAACGTATTTTTAAGAGTGTATAAAAAACATTTCGTTATTTACTTAAAAATAACGGTTAAAAAAAAAAAAAAAAAATTACATAATTTTTCAAGGAACATTCTTGATTAATCACTTTACAAAATATAGGGTGTACATAAATAACGTCATATTCAGAAATAAATTTAGTTTGAAATGAGCGCAAATTCACGTCCAAAGCGGTAAAACACGTTGGCACCACGCAAGATGTATTTATATAGATGAGTGCATAAAAAGCTTCATTTTGGTTGCGCTTTGCGCAAGTGCTTCTGCGCATGCGCGTGTGACGTAGTTCTGGGACCAGATTGCCATTATATTGGCCGTGGCAAGGTGCTTTTTGGACAATAAAATTGTAACATTTATCTCTAGCGATATGATAACCCCAGATTTAATTGCCTGAAATACCAATACATCTTTTGTTTAGGGGTGAAAAACTCGTCAAAGTTACGTATTTTGACGTAAATCCAGATTAAAGGGGTTTGATAGACCTTTTTACATTGCACTTGGTCCCAGAGTGACGTCATCAAAACTGATCAGCTGGGTAGTTTGTGGGCGGGGCTTATTTGAATTTCTGCGCCTGGGCTACCCCTGAGCACCACGTGTGAAGCTGCATGATGTGAAATTCATGTTCCGTGCATGCTAAATTTAATCCCAACCCGTTTATTTCAAATTGAAAAATTTTAACAGTTTAGGTTCAAATTAGAAATATTATTTCGGGTTAGGAACATGTAGAATGGTCTTACTGCGTTGGGACAAAAATTAAAAATACCCAACGCGTTACGATTTGTAACCACGTTAAGTTTACAAATATATAAAAATTTGATCATTATAAAAAGTAAAGGAGTTTTAGGAATAGACAACTTGCATGCCGTTTTTTTATAGTCTTAAAAAATTCTTTAGTAAAAATAAATAATATTGGTGCATATAAAACTTCTTAAAAAATGCTCCTTCATATTTAAAATAATTTTTGAAATTCAAGTTTTATTTGAAGTAAAGACGGTGGCCATTACGCCGAAAGAGGGTTCGCGTTTCTTTTGCTTTTTAATTGTTGAAATCGTTTAAATGAGTTCGCAACAACTGAAGAATTTTTTTCAACGGCCGAATTTTTTAAAAAATCTGTATTTTCTCCAACAGAGCTGTTTAAAAAATTCGGCCGTTGAAAAAAAATTCTTCAGTTGGTGCGAACTCGTTTGAACGTTTTCAACAATTAAAAAGCAAAAGAAACGCGAACCGTCTTTCGGCGTAATGGCCACCGTCTTTATTTCAAATAAAACTTGAATTTCAAAAATTATTTTAAATATGAAGGAGCATTTTTTTAAGAAGTTTTATATGCACCAATATTATTTATTTTTCCTAAAAAAAATTTTAAGACCTTAAAAAAACGGCATGCAAGTTGTCTATTGTAAGGACTAGTTTATTGTAATCGAATTAAATGGTGTTTATTATTTTAAAAACAAAAAAAAGTTAAAAGGTTTTTTTTTTCAACTCTCGCTGGCATGAATCTTTGCTCATGAATATATTCCATGCTTCAATCGTTCTAAGAAAAAAGTATTTTTAATTAATTATTGAAAATCTGCCTAGAAAGCCTGTGACATCATCAGTCCACTTTTTTCTCTGCAAATACTAATCGTTCGAGGTTCAGTAACCAGTTTAATGAAATCAGCTCGTTCTCAGGATTTCAAAAAACTGGCTACTGAACCTTCTACGGTCAATACTTTCTCAAAAAAATGCCTGATTGATGACGTCACAGGATTTTTAGGTCAATTTTGAAAAATTAATTTAAAATATATTCCATGCTCTAATCGTTCTAAGAAAATATAACGCCTCAACATTTTTTAACGCTCTTTTCAAAAATGTCATAAAAGATGGCGGTTAAAAAGAATTGAGCTTCCACATTAAGCACTAAAAAAATATCAAGTAACATTCATATGGAGTGAAAACCTAACGGACGTAGACAGGTAAGCAAAGTTGACAAAGTATTGTTGCAACTTGTTTATAATGTAAAAAAACGAACCCTTGTACATGGTTTTAAATCTGGCGGATACTGACGAGACGAACAAAGCTCAGGGGGAGCCCAGGCACAGAATTTCAAATAAGCCCCGCCTACAAACCACCCAGCTGATCAGTTTTGATGACGTCACTCTGGGACCAAGTGCAATGTAAAAAAGGTCTATGAAACCCCTTTAATCTGGATTTACGCCAAAATACGTAATTTTGACAAGTTTTTCACCCCTACACAAAATATGTATTGGTATTTCAGGCAATTAAATCTGGGGTTATCATATCGCTAGAGATAAATGTTACAATTTTATTCTCCAAAAAGCATTTAGTCACAACCAATATAATGGCAATCTGGTCCCAGAACTACGTCACACGCGCATGCGCAGAAGCACTTGCGCAAAGCGCAACCAAAATGAAGCTTTTTATGCACTCATCTATATAAATACATCTTGAGCAAATCTGGAAACCCCCAGCTTTCTACCCATCGCTATCCCGCAAAACGACAGGTACTGACGGATAGCGACGGATGTTTGTGAATTGTGAACAGTTCCATTTGTTTACATAAGCGCAGCTCCATCCATCGGTATCTGTAATATATCGATGCCTTCGCGTCAAAAGTGAGCATCTAAATCTTCCAGATTTCCGACAAAACGACGATCTACACTTTCCGCCACCCAGCATCTGTAATGTTAAGCTTATGGCCGCTAGTTACTGCGCTGCTCAGAAAGTGTAGATAGTCGTTTTGTAGGATATCTGGAAATTGTAGATGCTCACTTTTGACACAGAGACATCGATATACAGATTGCCACCAAACACATATATAATGACAATTGTGTAAATAGAGCATGCGCGATGCGCAGCAACATACCCAATTGCAATGTACAGTCGAAGACAAATAAAAGGTTACAATTTAAACTTGTTCCTCATTTCCGCGCCTTAAACTTTATGTTGAAACAAGATTTTTACCTTATATTCACGTTCCTTCAAAACATTTATATAAAACTCAATAGAGGTCGCCACTCTCGCTCAAGTAAATGAGTTAATTACCAATCAACTGAGCGAGAGTGGCGACCTCTATTGAGTTTTATATAAATGTTTTGAAGGAACGTGAATATAAGGTAAAAATCTCGTTTCAACATAAAGTTTGAGGCGCGGAAATGAGGAACAAGTTTAAATTGTAACCTTTTATTTGTCTTCGACTGTACAAGCTACTGTAATACAGAACGTAGATCAGCAGACTGGTGTTTAAATTACACTCCCCACAACCTTAAAGTAATAGACCAGAGAAAAACATAAGCACTTATATCACAAAACACTTCATGGCATTTACATAAATAACATTAGTTTGTTTAAAAATACATCAGTTCGTTTTATGTAACCCGCACAACATTTTCATACTAATTTTTGTATGTTTCTGACGTCTTAAACATGATTTTTCTCGCAAATCGCATACTTTACAGTATTTTCACGCTCTCTCGTGGGGCTATATTAACATTCTAGTAAAAATTGTCACCAGTTTTAAAGATACCATTTTGTGTTGATTCATTAAAAAGTACATGTTGTTTTATGTGGTCTATGGCTTTAAGATGAGAACCTATTAGGTTCACCCAAGTACCCGTTCACAAAAACGCAAGTGAACGGCGTGATATGTTTATATTAGCGCAGCTCGATACGTCGGTATCCGTCGCCATGCGCAGTAATGAAAATTTTTTTTGTTATGTGAAACAATAAAATTCTCGTAGTTTCCTTCAATATTCGATGTATCGAGCTTTCCCTATAATTGAATGACACTTACACAGTGGATGCTCACTTCCCATAGAGGACGTTACACGTTTAAAAAGTTAGTTCGTTTGCACCACCACTTCATTGGCAGCACCGTCGAAAAGTATATTGACGTCAGCCATGACGTCACAACAGCTCGATGTGACGTCAGCTGGAGGCCTTACGAAAAGCCGGAACGACTGGAATGAACGAGGAATGAACAGGGAATGAAACAAATTGGAACGATATTGATCCAGCTGATTAATGGCGCTTAACTTGAAAAGCAAGTACGTTTATCTTTATGATTTGGGGTTTATAATTGTGTTTTCTTAAACTTTATTGCTTGAATACGATTTATTGTGTCTTTAATGTTTATTTTGGCTCGTTTTTTGTTGTTTTAAGTGTTTCTAATAGCCTATTTTGATTATATTTTATTTAAACTATATGCCATAAATATTGCGCAATTTCTTGCGTCAATTTGTTTCATTCCCTGTTCATTCCAATCGTTCCGGCTTTTCGTAAGGCCTCCTGGGGGTTCAAGCCACACATTCGACGGTGCTGCTCTATGAGTGGTGCTGCAACAAACTACCTTTTTTTGATTCACAAACGTTTAACGTCCTCTATGGGAAGTGAGCATCTAACAAGATGTATTTATATAGATGAGTGCATAAAAACCTTCATTTTGGTTGCACTTTGCGCAAGTGCTTCTGCGCATGCGCGTGTGACGTAGTTCTGGGACCAGATTGCCATTATATTGGCTGTGGCGAGATGCTTTTTGGACAGTAAAATTGTAACATTTATCTCTAGCGATATGATAACCCCAGATTTAATTGCCTGAAATACCAATACATCTTTTGTTTAGGGGTGAAAAACTCGTCAAAGTTACGTATTTTGGCGTAAATCCAGATTAAAGGGGTTTGATAGACCTTTTTTACATTGCACTTTGTCCCAGAGTGACGTCATCAAAACTGATCAGCTGGGTAGTTTGTGGCCGGAGCTTATTTAAAATTCTGCGCCTGGGCTCCCCCTGGACTGACACTGCACTTACCTCACAAAGAAGTCTTCTATTCTCGTCACATGGTGTATCGTCAAAGTTTAATATTTGAAAGTCTCTTCCAATTCCCGCGCAAGCCTCAGCTTTATCATGGTTGTTAAGTGACTTCTCCATGTCCCACATGTCTGTGAGTACCGGCTTGCCGCTGATACATGACACGAACGTTCTGTTTATATGCATATCTATGTACAGCAACGCCGTATAGTACGTATCTAAGTTTTCTGAAACAAAATCTACAGTATAAGCATGCGAATGACGTCATATTTATTGCGCTTGGAGGCCATACTGGAGCATTGCTAAGCAGTTGAGAGTACACTGAAAGCTCTCATAAATGTAACATCAAAGACGATGCCGCTTTTTAAGTAAAAGGGTAGAAATGCGTAGTCAGGTAAGAGCAGCGTTGCCACCTGCTCTTTTCTTGCTTTTGCTAAGTGAGAAAGTGATTGACATCTCACTTCAGATATCAAAACCTGCATATTATTTGTAACAGACACGAAATATTTTGCTATTGTGTCTTAAGGCGGTGGGGGACCGACTTGGACCGGAAATCGCTAAAAGAAGAACTATATTTTCACAATAATTTTTTGTACATGATTTAATTCCAATAAAACAAACACTTTAATTTTCAAATAAAATCAAGTAAATTTAAAATAAATTTTTTGATACCAAAAAAATTTTTAATGATATTTTTAATTGTAAAAAAGTTTCTAATTTGACTAAAATTTCCCGCTCAAATTTAAATTTCCACATTTACATGTTATCTTTAAAGTGTAATAACTTAAATATTTGATCGTGTTTTCACATGTTTGACATAACTAAATTTTTAAGTAACATTTCTTCTTTACTTTGTGTTATTTATTATTATTCGCAACCGTCCTAGTTTGCGAGATATCAGTCGGTCACCTACCCCCTTAAAAGCTTTTTTCACTTAAGTTATTAAGTTTTGTTATGTTGTTTTCATGCTCGCGAATACAAAGAACAATAAAAATAATGAAGTGAGATGTCAAAAGCAAGAAAAAGTGCTTTTAGCAAAAGCAAGAAAAGTGCAGGTGGCAACGCTGCTTTTACCTGACAACGCATTTCTAAGCTTTTCCTTGAAAAGCGGCATCGTCTTTAATGTTACATTTATGAGAACATTCAGTGTACAAAGTCAACAAAAACAACGCCTCTGCAGAGAAAAGATGATAACACGGTCACGCAGTGATAGCCTGGGGCGACTACACAGGGTGAGTAACTTGCGAGCGCTGAGAGTGCTGACAAAACGTACCGTATCACCTCTATCAGCAGTGTCAGCACTTCACAGCGTTTACCGAAAAGACCTGAACGGGCAACAGCTGATGCCGAGAACCCCTGCTGGCTTCTGGAGGTGAATAGGTTAGAGAACAGAGAAGTGACATCCCAAAAAGTAAGGCAGACCCGCAACACTCATTTCTTTAAAATTGGCAACGATGCAGACGAAATTACTATAACGCTCTCTCTCATTGGCGCCTTGATTTGGTCACTTCTGGCCTCTGATTGGTGCTTCAAAACGCAACGTTGCCAAGTCAAAAATGTTGAGTGTTGCAGTTTGCCTAAAACATGGGATGTCGCTTCTGTGTAAGTTCTCTATAATAAGTAAGGCACTCCACAGAGGTAGGGCGTAACGTATTTGCTAGCGCAAAGTATCCAGATTGCTCCAAAAACGTAGCGTATTTCCACAGCACTGCACAGCGATCTCATTGAAATACGGTACGCACCCAGAGTCAGTTTAGGCCACGGATATATAAACAGGATAGGAAGCTATTGTTGAAAAAAAGATCCCTTAATGATGTAATTCAAATTTTCGCCGCAAAAATGCAAGAATACAAAATTACTTATAAAAGTGGCGCTGTAGTCTGTGTGTGAATTTTAAAATTCACACACAGACTACAGCGCCACTTACATTTTACATGTTGATTGTTGCGGTGAAAATTTGAACTACATCAACAAGGGTTCGTTTTTAGTATAGGGCAATAACACAGGAGCTCACGAGCCTGGTTTAGGCATTAACAATTTACAACAAAATATTTATAATTCCTTCCAAAAATCGCAATTATTAAAAAAAAATCATTTAAATACTTAACAAGTATTGATATTTCCAATTTTATGACTATTGAGGGATCAATTTGTTTCTATTTTGACTCATTTCTCTGAACAGCTGACTATTTTAATGCGCCATCCCTCACAGATTTCAATTTCAAATGTTTTCAAAAGATGTTTATATTGGTCACTATTAACTAGAAAATTTAACACAGAAGCGACATCCCAATGTTTTAGGCAATTTTTGACTTGGCAACGTTGCATTATGTAGCACCAATCAGAGGCCAGAGGTGGTCAAATCAAGGCACCAATGAGAGAGCGCGCTATAGTAATTTCGTCTGCCGCGTTGCCAATTTTAAAGAAATGAGTGTTGCGGGTTTGCCTAACTTTTTGGGATGTCACTTCTCTGTTAAAATTCTCTACTATTAACTCTGGAATTTTGAAAAACTTCATTTAAGCCAATTTTCTTTGAGGAATCTCTTATTTTGATGTTATTGTTATTTTTCTCCCATACTTGAGATACTAATTCAACATATTTACAACATCAATGCTCCCAAAAATATTGCATTGTGGTTTTAAACTAACAAAATAAGTTATTTTCTTATGCCGCCCATGTTATTGAGTTACCCAACATGGCGTCGACTTTAACATGAATTAATAAACCCTATAGAAGGTGGAAAGAAAGATAAAGATAACGTAAGGCATCAACTGCGCATTTAGTGCGTCATCTGCAAGATTTAAATCTTTATTTCCAGTCTTGTAATCGTTACCTAAATTTTCTATAACGTTAAGTTAATTTCATTTTGAACTATAACGTTAACCAAAATATTTCCCATACTATAACGTTAACGTTAATTTACGTTAACTATAACGTTAACAGCTTTTTAAATTTTTGTTATATATTATTTTTAAGCAGGTACTATATTTAACCATTATTTCCTATACTTACAGATCATTCTTTAAAGTAGGGATCGGCGATATATAAAAAAGTATCGATACTTTTTATATCGGGTATTTTAAAAAGTACTAAATACTAATTAAATAATATCGAAGAAAAGTATCGATACTTCGATATATCGCAAAAATATCGATGACTTCCAAAAACGCGATAAAAAAATTTTTAAGAGTAGGGATCGGCGATATATATCGATATATCGGACTACTCGATACATTTGCTTCGATAGTATTGATATTATCGATACTTTTTTGTGGCAATATATATCGATATATCGATACATAAATCCGACTATCGGTATTCGATACTTTTTGAAAAAAAAAATAGTAATTTATTTAAAATTTCAAATAGCAAGCCAGTTTTCGCGCGCTCTGTTGTACCAACAAATCAGCGCGTGCAGCTGGGAGGGCACTGTGTATAAAAGCGCACTGCCACTTGCTTTCCCAGCTCAGTCAGCTAGTAGATGTTGTGTATGAATCATCTCTATACTGTGCCTTGCCTTATGAGTTCTAGGTAAATTTGATACTATTTTGTAATAGTGCTCATGTCCCATACCCTCTTAACAATTTTTTTCGTTGTTTTTATCGCGTTTTTGGAAGTCATCGATAGTTTTCCGATATATCGAAGTATCGATACTTTTCTTCGATATTATTTAATAAGTGTTTAGTACTTTTGAAAATACCCGATATAAAAAGTATCGATACTTTTCTATATATCGCCGATCCCTATTTAAGAGGGTATGGGACATTAGCACTATTACAAAATAGTATCAAATTTACCTAGGATTCATCAGGCAAGGCACAGTATAGCTAGAGATGATTCATACACAACATCTACTAGCTGACTGAGCTGGGGAAGCAAGTGGCAGTGCGCTTTTATACACAGTGCCCTCCCAACTGCACGCGCTGATTCGTTGGTACAACAGAGCGCGCGAAAACTGGCTTGCTATTTGAAATTTTAAATAAATTACTATGATTTTTTGTCAAAAAGTAAAGAAGTCAGTAAAAAATTTATTATTTGAAACGTAATGTTACAGTTATCGCTAAATTAACGTCTAATTTTGTTAATCTATAACTATAACGCTACTTTTTACAATGTTGTTAATCAATGTTATAGAAATAACGAGTTAACGTTATAATTAACTTAACGTTAACAACTTTGCGTTAAACGACTACAAGACTGTTTAGTTCCGGTATTTTTCACGTTTCAATGGTGGGAAAATATTTTCGTGTGTCATTTTTTTTTGGAAAAATTGAAATTTGACCGGAAATAGATCTCAGTGATCAGGAGACTTCTGAAAAGACGCACAAAATTTGGATGCCTTATGTTGGTAATTAGGTTGATATTTCAAATAAATTAATTAAAAAACATCGTAAATTGCGCACACACCATTTTTAGCAAGTTGTTCAAAACATTTCAGTTGCTTGTAGTTATCGAAGGTTGCAGGTATCATGCCAAATTTACAGCACTCACGCCAAACATCAGTGAATTTAAACTGAAATTAAAGGAATAGACCAGAGAAAAACATTAACATTTATATCACAAAACACTTGATGGGATTTACATAAATAACTTTAGTTTGTCTCAAAATTCAACAGAAGCCCCGTATAGCAGTGATTAGAACATTCAATTTATGCAACCCGCACAACATTTTCATACTAATATTTGCATTTTTCTGACGTCATAAACATTAATTTTTATACAAATTGCATACTTTACAGTTTTTTAACGCTCTCTCGTGGGGTTACATTAACATTTTGGTAAAAATTATCATCAGTTCTGAAGATCCCATTTTGTGTTTATTCATTAGAAAGCACATGTTGTTTTATGTGGTCTATGACTTTAAGCCAAAATATTATTTAAATATAAAAATAACAACAATAATTATATTAAATATTGTTGTGCAATTTTAGCAGTCTTTTTTTCTTCTTTTTTTCTTTCAATGTATGCTCACACAAAAACAATATATCGTCTGTATTGCGTCAAAATGTACCAAGTAAAATTATCACGAGCTCGTCCAACATTCCATCTACATAGGGTTTACTGTGTCAGATAGAACGATTGGCGCGCTCGTGATAATTTCACTTGAAACAATAATTGGCCGCGATACAGACGATATATTTACAAACTTACATAAATATAGTCCCATGTCAAATCTCAAAATTAAAGTTTTAAATTAAATAATCAAATTAAAATTAACAAGCTGTATCTGAATTAACGGGTCAAATTTTGATGATATTGCTAGGAATTTTATTAAAAAAAATTTGACAACGTTGCATTATGACTTGAGCGAATAAATTTGACAAAGTCGCATGTGATTTTAGTGAATGAATTTGACAACGTTGCATTATGACTTGAGCGAATAAATTTGACAAAGTCGCATGTGATTTTAGTGAATGAATTTGACAACGTTGCATGTGACTTTAGTGAATAAATTTGACAAAGTCGCATGTCGAGGTTGTCGCGAAAAAAATGTGTAACTCGTATTTTGTCAGGCGAAGCAAAATGTGTAAGTCGTTTTTTGTCACGCTAAGCAAAATGTGTAAGTCGTATTTTGTCACGCGTAGCAAAATGTCTATCTCGTTTTTTATCACGCGAAGCAAAATGTGTAACTCCACTTTTTGACAAATATGATTTTTTTAATGTTTTGAATTCTTTGAATTATGAACTTCCTTGAGTTCATTTTTTATTGTTTGAATCGATTTATTTATTATCGCATATTTAGTTATAAATTTAATCGCTAGGTGGCACTTTTTTTATTTAAAAAATAATAGTTTTAAAAGAGAAGTATCAATGTTAAAGAGTTTTAAAACTTATAACTAACTAATTTTATTGCCCTCATAATTTCAAATTGTTTACTTATGAGCTGTATTCTATTTTTCTAAAATTATTAATTATTGAAAACAACGAGCCTGTATTTTCAATAATGACGTGATACATTTTTAAGAATTATGTAACCATAATTTTATTTTAGTTGTTTCTTTGTACAGTTGGTGTGCAAATTTTTCGAAAAACACGTGGGCGTGTTAGTGTGGATATGATTACGTAAAATTAAGAACAATGATAAAATTGATAAGAATAAGCCTATTTTTATTTAAATTTATGAAATTAAAATTATTATTTATACAAATAATGCACTTTTTAGCTTACCTAGTATAAAGTTTTAATAAAAGAAAAGCAATATTACTCATAAATCATGCATTTTGTTTGCTATAATAATATCTTGTAAAAATTTTGTTTGAAAAATTAATTAAGCATAAAAAATTAGGTTATTTAAAGGCGTAGAACACCTTGAACAAAAAAGTTGCGTAATATCCTAACAAACCTGAAAATCAACGTTGATATGGCCGGAGTCATTGATTTCTAATTTATTTTCCATTCACAAAATGCCGCTGCCGGTCACTGACGTCACAGCTCCCCCGGTTTACTTGCGCGTGGACCAGGCGAGCTGTGACGTCAGTGACCGGCAGCGGCATTTTGTGAATGGAAAATAAATTAGAAATCAATGATTCCGGCCAAATCAACGTTGATTTTTAGGTTTGTTAGGATATTACGCAACTTTTTTGTCCAAGGTGTTCTACGCCTTTAATATTTAAAACAATATAATATATAATATTTTTTTACAAAACGCTTCTCCTGTAAAATTTCTTATTTACGACTTACACATTTTGCTACGCGTGACAAAATACGAGATACACATTTTGCTTAGCGTGACAAAAAACGACTTACACATTTTGCTTCACCTGACAAAATACGAGTTACACATTTTTTTCGCAACATTATCGATGTGATTTTAGTGAATAAATTTGACAACGTTGCATGTGATGCTTACCTTATAGTTGTTGATGACTTTATATTTTTTGTTGCATCCAGTTGCCATATTTAACAAGTTACTTACGACGATGTCTGAGAAATTATATTTTCTAAATAAATAAATATCGTAAAAAAATTATGAGTAATTTTAGTTTATTGATTCAAAATTTTTAAGTAAACTTTGTTGCTGTTGTATACTGTTAATTGTTTCAACTTTTCCTTCCTTCCTTCCTTCCTTCCTTCCTTCCTTCCTTCCTTCCTTCCTTCCTTCCTTCCTTCCTTCCTTCCTTCCTTCCTTCCTTCCTTCCTTCCTTCCTTCCTTCCTTCCTTCCTTCCTTCCTTCCTTCCTTCCTTCCTTCCTTCCTTCCTTCCTTCCTTCCTTCCTTCCTTCCTTCCTTCCTTCCTTCCTTCCTTCCTTCCTTCCTTCCTTCCTTCCTTCCTTCCTTCCTTCCTTCCTTCCTTCCTTCCTTCCTTCCTTCCTTCCTTCCTTCCTTCCTTCCTTCCTTCCTTCCTTCCTTCCTTCCTTCCTTCCTTCCTTCCTTCCTTCCTTCCTTCCTTCCTTCCTTCCTTCCTTCCTTCCTTCCTTCCTTCCTTCCTTCCTTCCTTCCTTCCTTCCTTCCTTCCTTCCTTCCTTCCTTCCTTCCTTCCTTCCTTCCTTCCTTCCTTCCTTCCTTCCTTCCTTCCTTCCTTCCTTCCTTCCTTCCTTCCTTCCTTCCTTCCTTCCTTCCTTCCTTCCTTCCTTCCTTCCTTCCTTCCTTCCTTCCTTCCTTCCTTCCTTCCTTCCTTCCTTCCTTCCTTCCTTCCTTCCTTCCTTCCTTCCTTCCTTCCTTCCTTCCTTCCTTCCTTCCTTCCTTCCTTCCTTCCTTCCTTCCTTCCTTCCTTCCTTCCTTCCTTCCTTCCTTCCTTCCTTTCTTCCAATTGCTTAGTTTTGAAAAACTATGTTAAAATATTGTAATAAACAATTTTTATTTCTAAGCCACAAATTTAGATTATTTTTATTTATTACTTCTTTTCTGTGTCAAGAATTATTAGATATAAATATTTTATATTTAAAACGTTACATTTAATACGTACCATTGTTATTTTCCTGAAAGAATTCAATTGTTTTAAAAAGTAAATTGTAAAATATTTATATAGTATCTGCAGCATCACATAAATATTATAACCTACTATATAAATATTTATATATATATATATATATATATATATATATATATATATATATATAGGCGCCAATTGATACAAAGGTAAAAAAGTGCAATCGTCATAGCCATAATGTCCTTAGCCATTGACAACTTACATTTTTATCATTTAGAATACTAGATTGATAATTACCATACCTTATTATCCATGAATTAAACACCAACACCTTGATTTTGTATTTATTTTAATTTTGACGGTTAATTCACTCGTCTGACGTCACATTGAACCGATGGGTCCGTGATTGGGGTAAAGAGCTTAAAGGTGGGGCTAAAATTTTACAAGTGACCAAAGCGTTGACTGTGATTGGTGGCAGTACGTTGTGACGTCAGATGCGTGAAATAACTGTTAAAATAAATATGAGTACAACATCAAAATGTTGGTGTCTAATTCATGGATAATAAGGTAAGGTAATTATCAATCTAGTATTCTAAATTATAAAAAAGTAAGTTAACAAAGGTTTGAAATGAAATGTGCATTAAATGTACAGTTTCAGGAAAATGAAAGGTGAAAGTTTAAAATTGCTGCATTTTTGCGCGCCTCAAGCTAATGTGAAAACTTGATTATTACGTCGAATTCACGAGCATTATGAGGCGTGTTTGTCTTGCTAGCTAAAGTAGCTCACCTGATAGATAACACTACACCTGAGCAGTGTTTGGCTTGCTGGCTAAAGTAGATCACCTGATAGAAAACACCACACCTGAGCAGTGTTTGTCTTGCTGGCTAAAGCAGCTCACCTGATAGATAACACTACACCTGAGCAGTGTTTGGCTTGCTAGCTAAAGCAGCTCACCTGATAGATAACACTACACCTGAGCAGTGTTTGGCTTGCTGGCTAAAGCAGCTCACCTGATAGATAACACTACACCTGAGCAGTGTTTGGCTTGCTGGCTAAAGCAGCTCACCTGATACATAACACTACACCTGAGCAGTGTTTGGCTTGCTGGCTAAAGTAGATCACCTGATAGATAACGTTATACCTGAGCAGTGTTTGGCTTGCTGGCTAAAGCAGCTCACCTGATAGATAACACTACACCTGAACAGTGTTTGGCTTGCTGGCTAAAGCAGCTCACCTAATAGATAACAATTCACCTGAGCAGTGTTTGGCTTGCTGGCTAAAGCAGCTCACCTGATAGATAACACTACACCTGAGCAGTGTTTGGCTTGCTGGCTAAAGCAGCTCACCTGATAGATAACACTACACCTGAGCAATGTTTGGCTTGCTGGCTAAAGCAGCTCACCTGATAGATAACACTACACCTGAGCAATGTTTGGCTTGCTGGCTAAAGCAGCTCACCTGATAGATAACACTACACCTGAGCAGTGTTTGGCTTGCTGGCTAAAGCAGCTCACCTGATAGATAACACTACACCTGAGCAGTGTTTGGCTTGCTGGCTAAAGTAACTCACCTGATAGATAACACTACACCTGAGCAGTGTTTGGCTTGCTGGCTAAAGCAGCTCACCTGATAGATAACACTACACCTGAGCATTGTTTGGCTTGCTGGCTAAAGTAGCTCACCTGATAGATAACACTACACCTGAGCAATGTTTGGCTTGCTGGCTAAAGTAGATCACCTGACAGATAACGCTACACCTGAGCAGTGTTTTACTTGCTGGCTAAAGCAGCTCACCTGATAGATAACACCACACCTGAGCAGTGTTTGGCTTGCTGGCTAAAGTAGGTCACCTGATAGATAACGCTACACCTGAGCAGTGTTTGGCTTGCTGGCTAAAGCAGCTCACCTGATAGATAACACTACACCTGAGCAATGTTTGGCTTGCTGGCTAAAGTAGCTCACTTGATAGATAACGCTACACCTGAGCAGTGTTTGGCTTTCTGGCTAAAGTAGTTTACCTGATAGATAACACTACACCTGAGCAGTGTTTGGCTTGCTGGCTAAAGCAGCTCACCTGATAGATAACACTACACCTGAGCAGTGTTTGGCTTGCTGGCTAAAGCAGATCACCTGCTGGATAACACTACACCTGAGCAGTGTTTGTCTTGCTGGCTAAAGCAGCTCACCTAATAGATAACACTACACCTGAGCAGTGTTTGTCTTGCTGGCTAAAGCAGCTCACCTGATAGATAACACTACACCTGAGCAGTGTTTGGATTGCTGGCTAGAGCAGCTCACCTGATAGATAACGCTACACCTGAGCAGTGTTTGTCTTGCTGGCTAAAGCAGCTCACCTGATAGATAACACTACACCTGAGCAGTGTTTGTCTTGCTGGCTAAAGCAGCTCACCTGATAGATAACACTACACCTGAGCAGTGTTTGGCTTGCTGGCTAAAGCAGCTCACCTGATAGATAACACTACACCTGAGCAGTGTTTGGCTTGCTGGCTAAAGCAGCTCACCTGATAGATAACACTACACCTGAGCAGTGTTTGGCTTGCTGGCTAAAGCAGCTCACCTGATAGATAACACTACACCTGAGCAGTGTTTGACTTGCTGGCTAAAGCAGCTCACCTGATAGATAACACTACACCTGAGCAGTGTTGGTCTTGCTGGCTAAAGCAGCTCACCTGATAGATAACACTACACCTGAGCAGTGTTTGACTTGCTGGCTAAAGCAGCTCACCTGATAGATAGCACTACACCTGAGCAGTGTTTGTCTTGCTGGCTAAAGCAGCTCACCTGATAGATAACACTACACCTGAGCGGTGTTTGGCTTGCTGGCTAAAGCAGCTCACCTGATAGATAACACTACACCTGAGCAGTGTTTGGCTTGCTGGCTAAAGCAGCTCACCTGATAGATAACACTACACCTGAGCAATGTTTGGCTTGCTGGCTAAAGCAGCTCACCTGATAGATAACACTACACCTGAGCAGTGTTTGGCTTGCTGGCTAAAGCAGCTCACCTGATAGATAACACTTCATTTGAGCAGTGTTTGGATTGCTGGCTACAGCAGCTCACCTGATAGATAACACTACACCTGAGCAGTGTTTGGATTGCTGGCTAAAGCAGCTCGCCTGATAGATAACGCTACACCTGAGCAGTGTTTGGCTTGCTGGCTAAAGCAGCTCACCTGATAGATAACACTACACCTGAGCAGTGTTTGGCTTGCTGGCTAAAGTACCTCACCTGATAGATAACACTACACCTGAGCAGTGTTTGGCTTGCTGGCTAAAGTAGCTCACCTGATAGATAACACTACACCTGAGCAGTGTTTGTCTTGCTGGCTAAAGTAGCTCACCTGATAGATAACACTACACCTGAGCAGTGTTTGGCTTGCTGGCTAAAGTAACTCACCTGATAGATAACGCTACACCTGAGCAGTGTTTGGCTTGCTGGCTAAAGCAGCTCACCTGATAGATAACACTACACCTGAGCAGTGTTTGGCTTGCTGGCTAAAGTAGCTCACCTGATAGATAACACTACACCTGAGCAGTGTTTGTCTTGCTGGCTAAAGTAGCTCACCTGATAGATAACACTACACCTGAGCAGTGTTTGGCTTGCTGGCTAAAGCAGCTCACCTGATAGATAACACTACACCTGAGCAGTGTTTGTCTTGCTGGCTAAAGTAGCTCACCTGATAGATAACACTACACCTGAGCAGTGTTTGGCTTGCTGGCTAAAGCAGCTCACCTGATATATAACACTACACCTGAGCAGTGTTTGGCTTGCTGGCTAAAGCAGCTCACCTGATAGATAACACTACACCTGAGCAGTGTTTGGCTTGCTGGCTAAAGTAGCTCACCTGATAGATAACACTACACCTGAGCAGTGTTTGTCTTGCTGGCTAAAGTAGCTCACCTGATAGATAACACTACACCTGAGCAGTGTTTGTCTTGCTGGCTAAAGCAGCTCACCTGATATATAACACTACACCTGAGCAGTGTTTGGCTTGCTGGCTAAAGCAGCTCACCTGATAGATAACACTACACCTGAGCAGTGTTTGGCTTGCTGGCTAAAGTAGCTCACCTGATAGATAACACTACACCTGAGCAGTGTTTGGCTTGCTGGCTAAAGCAGCTCACCTGATAGATAACACTACACCTGAGCAGTGTTTGGCTTGCTGGCTAAAGTAGCTCACCTGATAGATAACACTACACCTGAGCAGTGTTTGGCTTGCTGGCTAAAGCAGCTCACCTGATAGATAACACTACACCTGAGCAGTGTTTGGCTTGCTGGCTAAAGTACCTCACCTGATAGATAACACTACACCTGAGCAGTGTTTGGCTTGCTGGCTAAAGCAGCTCACCTGATAGATAACACTACACCTGAGCAGTGTTTGTCTTGCTGGCTAAAGCAGCTCAAATGATAGATAACACTTCACTTGAGCAGTGTTTGTCTTGCTGGCTAAAGCAGCTCACCTGATAGATAACACTACACCTGAGCAGTGTTTGGCTTGCTTGCTAAAGCAGCTCACCTGATAGATAACACCACACCTGAGCAGTGTTTGTCTTGCTGGCTAAAGCAGCTCACCTGATAGATAACACTACACCTGAGCAGTGTTTGGCTTGCTGGCTAAAGCAGCTCACTTGATAGATAACACTACACCTGAGCAGTGTTTGGCTTGCTGGCTAAAGCAGCTCACCTGATAGATAACGCTACACCTGAGCAGTGTTTGGCTTGCTGGCTAAAGTAGCTCACCTGATAGATAACGCTACACCTGAGCAGTGTTTGGCTTGCTGGCTAAAGTAGCTCACCTGATAGATAACACTACACCTGAGCAGTGTTTGGCTTGCTGGCTAAAGCAGCTCACCTGATAGATAACACTATACCTGAGCAGTGTTTGGCTTGCTGGCTAAAGCAGCTCACCTGATAGATAACACTACACCTGAGCAGTGTTTGACTTGCTAGCTAAAGCAGCTCACCTGATAGATAACCCTACATTGAGCAGTGTTTGGCTTGCAGGCTAAAGCAGCTCACCTGATAGATAACACTACACCTGAGTACGTATCAAATTACGGGAATATAACACAACAATATAGTTCCCACATGAAAATTAAGATGCTTAAAATAGCAACATGTTTAAATGGTTTCCTTTCAAATGTGTGAAACTGTACATGAAGGTGTCAAAGCCTGCAGATCTTTGTGACGTCTTTTTCTTTAGTATTTATTATTACAGTATTGATTTTTGAACGGTGCTTAGAAAAAGCTTTTTTGAATATTTCTTAGAAGTGGTTAAAGGAATAGACCAAAAAAACATATGCATTTTTATATTACAAAACACTTAATGGGATTTACATAAATAACTTTAGTTTGTCTTAAAACCCAACTGTAGCTCCGTAGCAGTGTTCAGAAATTTCCATTTATGCAACCCGCACAACATTTTCATACTAATTTTAGCATGTTTCTGATTTCAAAAATATGCATTTTCACGCAAATTGCATACTTTACAGTTTTTTCACACTCTCTCGTAGGGCTACATTAACATTCTGGTAAAAATTGTAATCAGTTATGAAGATTCCATCGTGTTTTAACATTAAAAAGTACATGTGGTTTTATGTGGTCTATGACTTTAAGATAGAAAAAATAGGATATGTAAATATGCATCCCCGAAAAAAAAAATAGAGATACAGTGATACATAAGAGAAAAAGAATAGTAATTAATATAAAAAAACTTACTTCATTTTCACAATATCCATAATTGCAAAGAGCCATCATTCTGGTGGACAAATGTTTTAAAGTATGGTATTCATAAGGATTGACATCTTTCTTAGCTTCTTTCATCTTAAATATTTCGCGCTCTCGCAAAATCTGAAGAACAAATTTACATCTGCATTTTATTTAACATTTACAAAGTTTTTTAATTTTAAATATTTATTAAAAACTAAGTTTTTTGCTTGCCATATTTTGTTATCGTGCTACATCAGTCCCAGTCAATACATTGTCTTATCTACAGTTAACAAATTTACAAATTAATAGAAAAGCACACACAGGCCCTCCACGGCCTAAGTAAACAGCCCGGAATTTACCATGACAGCCTAGAGAAACCGTAGAAATATCTAGGCAGGCTGGTTGGTGCAATCACATCAATCATGCAGCTTCACGAATGCTGTACGTCGTCATGGAATGCATGTAAACATACATCGTGCAACGTGTTGTGCTCTCTCTCACACTTGACGTACACACCTAGCAGTGGCTCCTCCATAGTGACATACTAGCACACTAACCACAACATCACACAGTTAATATCATACCATATGTTGTGCTCTCTCTCACACTTGACGTACACACCTAGCAGTGGCTCCTCCATAGTGACATACTAGCACACTAACCACAACATCACACAGTTAATATCATACCATATGTTGTGCTCTCTCTCACACTTGACGTACACACCTAGCAGTGGCTCCTCCATAGTGACATACTAGCACACTAACCACAACATCACACAGTTAATATCATACCATATGTTGCGCTCTCTCTCACACTTGACGTACACATCTAGCAGTGGCTCCTCCATAGTGACATACTAGCACACTAACCACAACATCACACAGTTAATATCATACCACATGTTGTGCTCTCTCTCACACTTGACGTACACACCTAGCAGTGGCTCCTCCATAGTGACATACTAGCACACTAACCACAACATCACACAGTTAATATCATACCACATGTTGTGCTCTCTCTCACACTTGACGTACACACCTAGCAGTGGCTCCTCCATAGTGACATACTAGCACACTAACCACAACATCACACAGTTAATATCATACCACATGTTGTGCTCTCTCTCACACTTGACGTACACACCTAGCAGTGGCTCCTCCATAGTGACATACTAGCACACTAACCACAACATCACACAGTTAATATCATACCACATGTTGTGCTCTCTCTCACACTTGACGTACACACCTAGCAGTGGCTCCTCCATAGTGACATACTAGCACACTAACCACAACACCACACAGGCATAAGTTAATATCATACCATATGTTGTGCTCTCTCTCACACTTGACGTACACATCTAGCAGTGGCTCCTCCATAGTGACATACTAGCACACTAACCACAACATCACACAGTTAATATCATACCATATGTTGTGCTCTCTCTTACACTTGACGTACACACCTAGCAGTGGCTCCTCCATAGTGACATACTAGCACACTAACCACAACATCACACAGTTAATATCATACCACATGTTGTGCTCTCTCTCACACTTGACGTACACACCTAGCAGTGGCTCCTCCATAGTGACATACTAGCACACTAACCACAACATCACACATAAGTTAATATCATACAATCCAAAAAATAAGTGGTAAAAAGCTTGTACAGTATGAAGCACAATATACAGGGTGTTTATAAAGTTTCTGCCGATTTAAATTAATTCTTACGACCTATCCACTGTGAATAAATTTATAATTTAATATACCATTTCGTAGCCCATAATCTGAAAATTGTTAAAATCAAAGTAAAATTTTTTATGTTAAGTTAATATTTTTTTAAATAAATGTTAAGGCGGGAAATCAGCTACTGCGGGATTTGACTAAAAAATTGTAAAGAGAGAAAAATCTAAAATTTTGCACAGTGATACATTAGGATTAGGTATCTTCAAAAATGTTAAAATTTTGGGGGGTCACCATGCTAGATTTTAAATAATGATTTTTTGAAGTTTTAGTCCCATAAGAGCCCATGTTAATATCAATAATTAATTCCTCTCTTATCTGATGGTCACGGGTTCTGAAAATATTATCATAGGTAGCTGTTACTATTAACTTTCAAACGGCATCATAAAATTTCGAAGTTTTCTTTTCAGATTTTGAGATACAAGCCATCTATATACAATCCTTAAAGTAAAAGGTCATTTTTTGAGAAAATTACAACAAATTTTTGTGAAAAAGTCAATTTTATTTGGTTTAAAGATTGAACAAGGACCTAGAGCTTGTTGGACCTAAAGATACGCTAGACCACCGTTTGTGGTTCGGCCAATGTCCAGTCTGTCTCTCTCCAAACATTCTCCAACATTTGAGGTATTACACTAGCGATAGAGGCTTGGATACGATTTTGTAAGTCTTGCATATCCTGCACAGGTGTAGCAAACGGGACCTCTTTAACATTTATTGTGCTTCATACTGTACACAGTTTTACAATGCTTTAACAAATATTGAATCCACAGTTATGACGTCACGAAACGTCAACAATCTAACGATAAAAACCTGATGAATTAACAAGCATTAGAATCAGAATGGAATAAACGTGAAACTTTGCCGTTGCAAATATACGTTATTCATTCAATACCAACACTTGTGACGTCACTAACTTTTTTATTGTTAAATATCAACTTTTAGTGACGTCATAAGGTCATTCACCTTTTTTTTCTACAATACTATAAAAGCATTGCCAAACTGTGTACAAGCTTTTCAATGTCTATATTGTAGAGTGACTTCTTATGTTTACTTAAAATGCTAGAAAAGGAAGTGGCCGGAAGAGGAAACCACGTGACGGTAAAAGTGGGAGGTGGCTCAGATCTAGCTGGCTGCTGTCATCAACTTCTCTCCCACGTGGTTTCCAGCCACTTCCTTTTCCGTATTTTAGAGTAAACATGCGCACTCAGTGATATGACAACAATAATTACTCCTTCTTTTCCTCGCTTGATCTCACAGATGACACGTTGTCTGAAGTTTGAGGTACACGGTACATCTTGAAGTCCGGATGTCTTATTTGCTCCGACATTGAGAGATACGCAAGCTTTGTCCTCACGTTTGTTGCTCGGGTAGCCGTTCATCCATGTGTTGTTGTTAGGACGTGCTCCGGTGGAACATGAAGCAAAATCATTCTGCAGTGTCACGTCAATTTGTGCAGTGAAGAAACGAGACGGCACACCTGAAATTTTAAATTGTCATCAAAAACAACACGCATAATGCTACGCACAATGTTACGCACAATGCTACGCACAATGCTACGCACAATGGTACGCACAATGCTACGTACAATGCTACGCACAATGCTACGCACAATGCTACGTACAATGCTACGCACAATGCTACGCACAATGGTACGCACAATGCTACGTACAATGCTACGCACAATGCTACGCACAATGCTACGCACAATGCTACGCACAATGCTACGTACAATGCTACGTACAATGCTACGCACAATGCTACGCACAATGCTACGTACGTACAATACTACGCACAATGCTACGCACAATGCTACGCACAATGCTACGCACAATGCTACGCACAATGCTACGTACAATGCTACGCACAATGCTACGTACAATACTACGCACAATGCTACGCACAATGCTACGCACAATGCTACGTACAATGCTACACACAATGCTACGTACAATGCTACGCACAATGCTACGTACAATGCTACGCACAATGCTACGTACAATGCTACGCACAATGCTACGTACAATGCTACGCACAATGCTACGCACAATGCTACGTACAATGCTACGTACAATGCTACGCACAATGCTACGCACAATGCTACGCACAATGCTACGCACATTGCTACGTACAATGCTACGCACAATGCTACGTACAATGCTACGCACAATGCTACGCACAATGCTACGCACAATGCTACGCACAATGCTACGTACAATGCTACGCACAATGCTACGCACAATGCTACGTACAATGATACGCACAATGATACGCACAATGCTACGCACAATGCTACGCACAATGCTACGTACAATGATACGCACAATGCTACGCACAATGCTACGCACCATGCTACGCACAATGCTACGCACAATGCACAAGCATAACGTATCGATGCTTCCGCGTCAAAAGAGAGCATCTGTATTTTCTACCAGAGCGGCGAGTGGATTATCTACACTTTCCACGCAGCATGGTGCATAGACCAGCTGGCATTTATTTAACATTACAGATGCTCCACGGTGGAAAGTGCAGATTTTCTCTTTTAACGCGGGAGCATCGATATTAAATAAATGCATAAAGAAAACTGGGATATTCAATGATGAAATACCTCAGTGTGTTTTAAAATATATATTGCAAATATGATAACCCAGTATCTTTTTTATATTATTTATTTTCTGCGTGTTGTGTCACTTTTTTAGAAAAAGTTTGCGCACCTTTAAAACTTGACATACTTTAAAAAATATAGGGTGTGTACGCATGACGTCATTCTGAATGCTTTTCGATTCTCTTCTTGAGTAATGAATAACATTGCTCAGCATAGGACAAACCTAGTTTTTGGCTATTTTCTTTAGAAAATTAGCTTTTTTTAGTCATTATTATTTTTCTCGCATACTTGAGGTACTAATGAGAAAGCCATAAAAAGACCCTGTTTTGAGCACATTTTCAGAAAGAGTAAAAATAGTAGATTCCATTCAAGTCAATAATTTCTAGAGCTGTAAATTTAAACCGGTTCGAGCACCCGCCCGGGCCAAAATCTTAGAATGCTCGTTTTTTTGAAAATCGTAAGCCCGGGTTTCCAGCTTTTAGCTCAAAAACGAATTGAGCTCGTAAATGACTCGTGAAAATAACGAGCTTTTGAAAATAAATCGAGCTAAAGTACAATTTTTGAAGAAAAAGAAAAAAACGTTTGTAATTTTTGTTTAAAATTGGATTTTTGAATATTCTATTATGCAAAATAAGCTGTTTAAAATATTTTTAACAATTATTTTATTTTATTCATGACTTTTATCCTTCAAAAACAATTTTTTTCGTAATAAAAATTGAGCGTTTTCTTCATAGGTTTGAAAGCTCATTTTTAAAATTTGGCTCCAATGTCGAGCTTTCTGAGCTTTGGCTCGTTTTTCAAGTTTAAGCTCGATTTCAAGCTAAACCCGGGTTTCAAGTCAACACGGGCTAAAAAAATTTCAGCCCATGTTAAAAATATTTTGAGTTTTTTACAGCTCTAATATTTAACGGAAAGGACTAGAAAATATAATGTACCAAAAATTTGGAATGAAATCCCAATGGAATTAAAAGGACTAAAGAATAAAAATACTTTAAAAAATGATTTAAAATCACATTTTTTGAGCTTGTCATAATAAATCTATATTAGTATGTGAATGAAAGCAAATGTCTTTTAACTTTAATTTTGTGTAAAAAAAAAAAAAAAAAAAAGATTATTATTTTTATTTTTTATTATGCAATATACCAAAAAGCATAAGTTGTGTTATTATATATTATGTGAATTGTGTTATAGATATTATAAATGTATGTATATCTTCATTATAAATTTTTTGTTTTCTTGTTTGAAAATTATCTTTGAAAAAAAAAAACTTTTACTTTTAGCTATTTTTGTTTGAAATGAAAAAAAAAATGTTTTATTCTAATCCAACCGATAAGGCAATTGCCTTTGTTGGACATTGTATTATGAGTTAAAGAATAATAAAAAAAAAAAAAAAAAAAAAAACTTTATTTTTTACACTTCAGCGATTCAATGCCCTCTAAAAAGTGCCTACTACGCCCCTCTAGAAGAACCTTTCGTTATTTTTACGTTCTTCTTCTGCAAGCGTATCCAGGTTTTAACGCGCGAATTTCAAAATTAACATTACATTAACATTAATTTTGAAATTCACGCGTTAAAAGCTGAATACGCTTGCAGAAGAGGAACGCCAAAATGACAAAAGTGTCTTATAGGGGGGTGTAGTAGGCCCTTTTTAGAAGGTAATTAATCGCTAAAATGTAATTAATAAAGGTAAATATTGACTTCAATAAAATCTACTATTTATACTCTTTCTAAAATTGTGCTCAAAACATCTGAGATCTTAATTTTATGGAAACTTTCTAATTCAAACTGTTAAATCATCAATGCTCTCCAAAATATTGCAAAGTATTTTTAAACTGGCAAAATGTGCTATTTTTCTATACCGTCCAATATTATTTGGTACTCACTTATGACGTCGACTTTAACATGAATGAAACCATTCAATTCATAAGTAATTAGTTTGTGTAGTAGCAATGAGGAAGACTAATGATTTTTGGGACAGTATTTGAGCACATTTTTAGAAAGAGCATAATTAGTAGATTCTATTGACATCAATATTTACCTTTATTACTTAAATTTCAGCGATTAATTAATGATTTAAAAGTGGCGGCCACGCCCCCAAGAAGCCTGTGCCGTTAGTCATTTGTTTGAATTTGCAGCGCAGTCTGATCTTCTTCTGCAAATTTGGATACGAGATTTTAAATTTTACGCGAATTTTTAAAATCTCGTATCCAAATTTGCAGAAGAAGATCAGACTCCGCTGCAAATTCAAACAAATGACTAACGGCACAGGCTTCTTGGGGGCGTGGCTGCCACTTTTAAATCATTAATTAATCGCTGAAATTTAATTAATAAAGGTAAATATTGATGTCAATAGAATCTACTAATTATGCTCTTTCTAAAAATGTGCTCAAATACTGTCCCAAAAATCATTAGTCTTCCTCATTATGGCACTAACAGTAATTAGCTTTTACAATGAATGATAAAAATGTTATTAAAAAAATGCAGTAAAAATGTGGAAATACAGAACTTGTAATAATTTAATTGAAAAAAGGAAATGATGTTGGATGGCCGGACAATGAAAGATAGAAAAAGCAGATAAGATATATACTAGAACAATAGTTGATTTATACATTATATATATATATATATATATATATATATATATATATATATATATATATATATATATATATATATATATATATATATATATATATATATATATATATATATATATATATATATATATATAATATATATATATATATATATATATTATATATTATATATTATATATATATATATATATATATATATATATATATATATATATATATATATATATATATATATATATATATATATATATATATATATATATTATATTATATATATCTTCATGGCCGCGCCCAAAGGGCGTATTTGCATTTGGCTTATTTCGATGCTGCGCGAGCACATCCGCCATAAGCTTAACATGTAAAACTTAGTGCAAGTACGCCCTTTGTGGTTCTGGACAAAAATGCAAGTACGCCTTTTGTAAAACGACCTTGAAATGCAAGTACGCCCTTTAGTCGCGGCTACGACAATATAGATAACAGCTGTCTTGCACAAAAGTCAGCGTGAAAATTTAAATTAGTTGTTTCCTTCTAAATTAAGTTTTCACTATCAGTAAAACATTTTACTCAAATGTGTCCGCAAACTTTGACAATTTTTTATTTAATCATTCAATATCAAAAGTTTTGACAAAACTGTAAAATTTATTTATTTTTTATTTATTTATTTTTTTTTTTGAGATTTTGAGATTTTTTAATTAAAATAAATCCTGAAATTTAAAAGAGTATATAATATTAGCATGCATTTAAACATGATAAGTAATAATTATAAATATTTCTTGTACGAAATCTTTTAAAAGTACACTCTAAAAATGCACGTTGAAAAGCTTGTCCACAGTTTTGCAATGCTTTAAGTATTGTAGATTAAACGGTTATGACGTCACTAAACGTTGACAATCTAACAATAAAAGCATAAATGACGTCACAAGCGTTAGAATCACAATGGAATAAACGTTTTACTTGGTCGTTACAAATCTACGCTTTTTCTATTTAATACAAACGCTCGTGACGTCACTAACGTTTTTTTTTTATTATTGAAATATCAACGTTTAGTGACGTCATAACCGTTGATTACACAATACTTAAAGCATTGCAAAACTGTGAACAAGATTTTTAACGGTTATATTTTAGAATGGCGTATGGATATATAAACAGGATAGGAAGCTATTGTTGAAAAAAAACGATCCCTTAATGATGTAATTCAAATTTTTGCCGCAACAATGCAAGAATACAAAATTACGTATAAAAGTGGCGCTGTTATCTGTGTGTGAATTTTAAAATTCACACACAGATTACAGCGCCACTTACATTTTACATGTTGATTGTTGCGGTGAAAATTTGAACTACATCAACAAGGGTTTGTTTTTAGTATAGGGCAATAACACAGGAGCTCACGACCCTGATTTCAACGCTTGTGACGTCACTAACGTTTTTGTAATTAAAATATCAACGTTTAGTGACGTCATAACCGTTGATTACACGATACTTAAGCTTTGTAAAACTGCGTACAATCTTTTCTAAGTGAGATTTTAGTGTGTCTTTATACTGATATATGAGGCGCACTCACCTTTCTCCTTCTGATATTGCTTAGCGATACACTGCACTTCAGATAAAGTATTTATTGAAGCCGGCATCATACCATAGGCGCAACACTCGCTCCAAATGTGGGCATAACGTACCTAAAAAAAACCCTCATATTAAAGTCCTTGTAAACTAAAGCCTCGTTCACAATGGACTTTTTCTAAGTTTTCTTAAGTGAAAATGCTAATTTTTTCCACTTAAGAACGATTGGTGTTCACAATGAAACTATTGTTGCACTTAAGAATTTTCTTAATTAGTTTCACTTAACAATTTTTTTTCTTAATTTTTCTTAAGTAGCTAATTAGAAGAATTATTTGAATTTACGTAAGAATCAAACCATTGTTGATTCTTACGTAAATTCAAATAATTCTTCTAATTAGCTACTTAAGAAAAATTAAGAAAAAAAAATTGTGAAGTGAAAGTTCTACGTAAAAAATTAAGAAAAAAATTTGTTAATTGGAAATCAAACTTTTTTCTTAATTTAAAAAAATTAGCGTTTTCACTTTAGAAAAGTCCATTGTGAACGAGGCTTTACTTTTTTATCATTTAGAATACTACATTGATAATTACCATACCTTATTATCTATGAATTAGACACTTAACATGTTGATTTTGTATTTATTTTTATTTTGACGGTTATTTCACGTATCTGACGTCACAAATATACCACCACTTATCACAGTCACCGCTCTGGTCACATGATAAATTAAAGCCCCTCCCTTAAGTTCTTTACCCCTATCACGGCCCCATCGGTACATTGTGACGTCAGATGTGTGAAAATAGAGTTAAAATAAAAATAAATACAAAATCAACGTGTTGGTGTCTAATTAATAGATAAAAGGTATGGTAATTATCAATCTAGTATTCTGAATGATAAAAAAGTAGATCTGTTAAAAACTCGAAAAAATTTTAGACCGAGTTAAACACTTTTAGACCAGTTTTACTCTAAACTCGGTTTCAGCTTGAAAATAAGCTACAAAACTCGAAAATTAGCCAAATCCTAAAAATCAAGCAAAAAATAAAAAAAATCAAGGTTCGGTCTAAAGCTCGAACACGAGTTTTTCGAGCCCAAATACAAAAACTTATTTTTTAAAAATTATATAATTCTTATTTTAATACTATATTCTTAAATTAAATATCATAAATCCTTTATTTTATTTTAAAATGATCAATTTTTTTTTTTTTTTTTGTTTTTTTTTTGCGCTTGCCATATTGTGTTATTGTGCTATGCACCAATCCCAGTCCCAGTCAAGACATTGTCTTATCAACAGGTAAGGACTTTCCAATTAATGAAAAAGCACACACGGGCCGGCCAAGGCCAAAGTTCACAGCCCGGCATTCGCCATGACAGCCTAGAGAAACCGTGGAAACATCTAGGCAGGCTGGTCGGTGCAATCACATAAATCATGCACTTCCTGAATACTGTGCGTCGTCATGGAATGAATGTAAACATACATCGTGCAACATGTTGTGCTCTCACACTTGACGTACGCACCCAGCAGTTGCTCGAACCTATACTCGGTGAGGAGTACACAGTTACGAGTCAGCTGCCTTCACCACTCGGACATACCAGCTCGATATAACAATATTTTATATTTGGTGCGACAATGTGCATTAAGTGATCGAGTGGTATTTTTTATGCAATTTGTTAATATGCAACGTCAAGTTTTGTATAAAATAGACCAATGTCTTATTGTTTTGCTTTTAATTTTTTTTATTATTATTATTATTTTGTATTTGATATTATACAGTAGGATTTTTTTAAAATGTGACAAAAGGATTTTGCCGAATATGCCGCGCGAATGAAATCGCTAGAAAATAATTGTCACAACAACAGTTAGGTGTGTCTACTGCTGTATTTCTCCGCCTTCCTGTATGATTGGTATAAAAATTATTATACTATGTGAGCACCAAAATTTGCTTGCCTACTTGACCAGCCGTCTGGTGCACGCTAGCGCACACCTTTGTTCTCTCTCTCTCTCTCTCTCTCTCTCTCTCTGCTGTCATTGCATGATATTTTTCTCGAGACAGGATAAGAGAGAGAGAGAAAGAAAAAAAAAACAATTACTAAAATTTGACAACCATAAAATATATAATCAATTTCAACATAAATAAACAGTAATAATAAAATGAGAGAGAGAGAGAGAGAGAGAGAGAGAGAGAGAGAGAGAGAGAATGAAAGTGATAGTTTGCTGTCTAGTTTGGTTTTGCATGATACTCACACAGGAAGTGAGACAGCGAGCAGAGAGAGAGAGAGGGAGAGAGAGAGAGAGAGAGAGAGAGAGAGAGAGAGAGAGAGAGAGAGAGAGAGAGAGAGATGCACCAGACGGCTGGTCAAGCAAGGAAGCACAAATATTTTGGTGCTCACACATACGAGTGATGTAAGAAGGTGGAGAAATGCAGCAGTAGACACACCTTACTGTTGTGACAATTATTTTCTAGCGATTTCATTCGCGCGGCATATTCAGCAAAATCCTTTGGTCCCATTTTAAAAAAATTGTACTGTACAATATTGCTGGCAGCACAATTAATATTACAATATTTACTCTTGTTTAAGATGTGTGTACAATGGCAACCTGGCAAAACTATTATAGCACCTTGATTATCAGGGAACAAAAAATTTTGGACCAATTTTAAATCAATATTTCGTCTATTTTGACGACTCGTTTACGGTCTCAACTCGAGCTGGCTCTTTTTTAAGCTGAAAACTTAAAAAAGCTCAAAACTAGGTTTGTTTGGTTACAAATCTAACATTCGAAAATTATGGACTTAGTTCGAGGTTATCTCGGGTTAAATTTACAGCTTTACTTTTATTATATGAGAACTGACTAAAATAACGTTGAAATAGCTTGTACAAAGTTTAACAATGCTTTAAGTATTGTGTAATCAACGGTTATGACGTCACTAAACGTTGACAATCTAACGATAAAAACGTTAATGACGTCACAAGCGTTAGAATCACATTGGAATAAACGTTAAACTTGACTGTTACGATTTTTCTATTTAATCTCAACGCTTGTGACGTCACTAACGTTTTTATTGTTGAAATATCAACGTTTAGTGACGTCATAACCGTTGATTACACAATACTTAAAGCATTGCAAAACTGTGAACAAGATTTTCCACATGAGGTTTTTTTAATGTAAATGTAAACGAAATGTACGAGCGGCCAACAATTAAGCACTCGCTTAATTAAATAATTAATTAAGGGGTTAGGTGACCGACTGATATCTCGCAAACTAGGATGGTTCAGAATAATAATAATAACACAAAGTAAAGAAAAAATGTTACTTAAAAATTTAGATATGTCAAACATGTGAAAACACGATCAAATATTTAAGCTATTACACTTTAAAGATAACATGTAAATGTGGAAATTTAAATTTGAGTGGGAAATTTTAGTCAAATTAGAAACTTTTTTACAATTAAAAATATCATTAAGTTTTTTTTTTTCGGTATAAAAAACATATTTTAAATTTACTTTATTTTATTTGAAAATTATAGTATTTGTTTTATGGGAATTAATTCAGGTACAATTTTTTTTTTTTTTTTTTTGGAAAATATAGTTCTTCTTTTATCAATTTCTGGTGCAAGTCGGTCCCCCACCACCTTAATTAACTTACTTGGTTTTGTAGCAACAAGTACGTTTTATCTGCACAAGTTGAAATCTTGAGGTTTCCTGGTAGAAAGTCTGAAATTTCACCTGATTTTAGTACCTTTTTTTTCTTAGCATCGTTATTTCAAATATTTGAGTCGGAAAATCAGGTACTGCGGGATTTGACTAAAAAAATGAGGAAGGTGAATTTTTTTAACCCCACTTTTTATGACATTTTTAAAAAGAGCGATAAAAGTTTTGGAGGTGTTTTTTTTAGAAAGATTGGAGCATGGGATTATTTTTAATTTTTTTTTTTTAAATTGACCTAAAAAGCCTGAGACGTCATCAATCGGGAATTTATTTCGGAAAGTATTGACCGTAGAAGATTCAGTAGCCATTTTTTTTTTAAATCCTGAGGATGAGCTAATTCATTAAACTGGTTACTGAACCTCGAACGATTAGTATTTGCCGAGAAAAAAGTGAACTGATGACATCAAAGATTTTCGAGGTCGATTTACAAAAATTAATTAAAAATACTTCGCATGCTTCAATCGTTCTAAAAAAAATATTACCTCAAAAAGTGTTAAAGCTCTTTCTAAAAATATAATAAACTCAACAACAAAATATATATTCAAATTCTTCATTGTCATGAAAGAAAATCTAAAAATTTACATGTTAATAATGTATCTTAAAAATTATATATAAAAAAAAAAAAAAAAAAAAAAAAAAAAAATGAGGTGTCACCATTATATATTTCAGACATGGTCGTGAGCTCCTATGTTATTGCCCTATATTAAAAACGAACCATTGTGGATGTAGTTTAAATTTTTACCGCAACAATCAACATGTAAAATGTAAGTGGCGCTGTAATCTGTGTGTGAATTTTAAAATTCACACACAGATTACCCAGCGCCACTTTTATACGTAATTTTGTATCCTTGCATTGTTGCGGCGAAAATTTGAATTACATCATTAAGGGATCGTATTTTCTACAATAGCTTCCTATCCTGTTTATATATGGATGTATTTCAGGTTATAATTAAGAGCCCCTGTTACATTGGATAATTATTTTCTCTCTTATCTGATGGTCAAGGATAATTAAACTTGTTATCATAGGTAGCTGTTACTGTTAACTTTCAAATGTCATCATAAAGTTTGCAAGTTTTATTTTAAAATTTGGAGATACAAGTTATCTATAGGTTGTATGCGGATGAAGTCATATATATTTAATGCACTTGGACGCCATACTGGAGTAGTGAATAACATGGCTCAGCATAGGACAAACTTTGTTTAAGCCTATTTTCTTTGGGAAATCTGTTATTTTTGTTGTTATTTTTTATTGTTATTGTTATTTTTCTCACATACTTGAGATACTAATTCAACATATTTACAACATCAATGCTCTCACAAATATTGCATTGTGGTTTTAAACTGTCAAAAAGATTATTTTCCTATGCCACCCATGTTATTGAGTTATCCAACATGGCGTCGACTTTAACATGAATGCATAGACAATATATACAACACTTAAAATTAAAAGTTATTATTTTATATTATGCTGTCTTTTAGTAATTAATTTGTGCATTAGTATTTTGGAATATAACGACACTTCGTAGGAATTATTTAAATTAAGGGTTGTATATATAAGGCTTGCATCTCCAAATTTAAAAAGAAAATTTGCAAACTTTATGATGCAATTTGAAAGTTAAAGCCATAGACCACATAAAACAATATGTGTGCTTTTTAATGAATTAACACAAAATGGGATCTTCAAAACTGATGACAATTTTTACCAGAATGTTAATGTAGCCTCACGAGAGAGCGTGAAAATACTGTAAAGTATGCAATTTGCGTGACTATTCATGTTTATGACGTCAGAAACATGCAAAAATTAGTATTAAAATGTTGTGCAGGCTGCATAAATCAAATTTTCTGATCACTGCTACGGGGCTGCTGTTGGGTTTTGAGACAAACTAAAGTTATTTATTTAAATCCCATCTAATTTTTTGTAATATAAATGCTTTTGTTTTTCTCTGGTCTATTCCTTTAATATAGTAACATCTACCTATAATAAAATTTTCAGAACCCTTGACCATCAGATAAGAGAAAATGATTATTGAAAATAACATGGGCTCTTATGAAAAACTTCAAAATATTATAATTCAAAATGGAGCATTGTGAACTCTCAAAATTTTAAAAAATTTAAAAATACCTTATCCTAATGTCGGGAAATTGTTTAGAATTTTATTTTTCTTTACAATTTTTTAGTCAAATCCCGCAGTAGGTGATTTAGCACCTTAAGAAATAAACACTTACTGTATGGCTTAAAGTCATTCTAAATCAAACAGCAAAAAAAAATAAATATCGTTAAAAAATTAGTTAATTAATCAATAAATAACATTAATTTACTAAAATGGAATTTCTAATTTAAAACTACAAAATGTATAAAATATTCACTCTAAAACTGCACGTTCAAATGTTTGTACCCAGTTTCACAAAGCTTTAAGTATTGTGTAATCAACGGTTATGACGTCACTAAACTAACTGACGTTGACAATCTAACGATAAAAACGTAAATGACGTCACAAGCTTTAGAATCACAATGGAATAAACGTTAAATTTGGCCGTTACAAATCTAAGATTTTTCTATCTAGTCCCAACGCTTGTGACGTTATAACCGTTGATTACACAATACTTAAAGCTTTTCAACGAGTATATATACTTATGTATACATATATGTATGTTTATATATCTATATATATATATATATATATATATATATATATATATATATATATATATATATATATATATATATATATATATATATATATATATATATATATATATATATATAGATATATATATATATATGTATATATATATATATATATAGAGAGAGAGAGAGAGAGAGAGAGTGAGAGAGAGTGAGAAGTTGCAAAAGAAAAGTTGCCAAAAATGAAAAAAGACTAAAAATAGTCTGCAAAAAAGTGAAAATATAAAAGATATAATAGTCTCTTATAAATATACAGGGTGTTTATAAAAATTGCTAAATTTTGAAATAAAAATGCAAAGATGTTGCGTGAGTGCAGATAGCAAAGTATGAAGCTAAAGAATGAGATGTTTCAAAACTTTGAATAAATATATCGTAGCTTCGAAATTCTGCTCGCTACAGGCAAACCAAAAAAAAAATCCCCTTTTTTTTTCCAAAAAGTGGATGACAAAAATTAATTTTTCCTTTTTTTTTTTAATAAGGAGAGTCAAAATGATTGTTTGACATACAAAAAAACTATATGTGAGGACGATGGGGATGGCGTGACAATGTTCTGGGCCACTAATTAACATAATTTACCACGTGAAATATCCATAAGGATATTTTTGATCAAAACTTTCATTCGATTCATCCTTAATTTAAAAGAAATAATTTTTTTTTTCACCCGCATTTTGGAAAAAAGAATCAAATTTTTGTTTTCATTTGCCTTTTGCTGGGAGTAAAATACTCGCAAAAAAGTCTTTTTTAAATTTGGTAAAAATATTCTAAATCTTGTGATTCGTGGATATCTTTACAAAAACGTGAAAACTCTCAAAACTGACAATAGTCTGAAAACTCTCTCTCTCTCTCTCTCTCTCTCTCTCTCTCTCTCTCTCTCTCTCTCTCTATATATATATATATATATATATATATATACACACACACACACACACACACATATTATATATATATATATATATATATATATATATATATATATATATATATATATATATATATATATATATATATATATATATATATATATAATATATACAGGGTCGGACTGGCAATCAAGAGGCCACGTCCGCAGAAGGGGTTTAAAACCATCTTTAGGGGCCACAAAGGGGGCGTAACCACCCTAGCTACGCTAGAGAAATTTAACAGAGAAGTGACATCCCAAAAAGTTAGGCAGACCCGCAACACTTATTTCTTTAAAATTGGCAACGCTGCAGACGAAATTACTATAGCGCGCTCTCTCATTGGCGCATTGATTTGGCCATTTCTGGCCTCTGATTGGTGCTTCAAAACGCAACGTTGCCAAGTCAAAATTGTTGAGTGTTGCAGTTTGTCTAAAACATGGGGATGTCGCTTCTGTGTTAAAGTTCTCTAGCTCTAGCTACGCCAATTCTTGGGCCTTAGGGTCCTCCAAACAGGGGGGAGGGGGGCACGTCTGCAATTGCAGACTTAATTGATCTTATGGCAGTCCGAGCCTATATATATATATATATATATATATATATATATATATATATATATATATATATATATATATATATATATATATATATATATATATATATATATATATATATATATATATATATATATAAAGTGGTAAATATTATAATATATAAAGACATAAATATATATATTAACTGACACCATCAATGTCACAATAGGCATTGAGACATGCTAACACACCGCTGCGTCGCAAGTTAAAAATGGTTTCTTGTGAGTAGAGAAGTGACGAGTAGGCTCTGGTCATTTTGAGGAAGCTTGCACGAACCTGTGGTCAACAAAAATATTATTAATTTTAATTTATTTAATTAAATATAGTTAGCTGTTTTTTAATAGATGTAAAAAAATAATTCTTTATTAATTATGATGATTTTTATTTTATGATAATGGGTGATTTAAGGTGTTTTAACAATTCTGAAGCAAGAAATAAAAATATCAAAACCCTCAATTTAAGGCTTCTCTTCAGTTCACCTGTATCTCAAAATCTAAAAAGGAAAGTTCCTAATTTTTTGCTGCCATCTTAAGGTTAATTGTAATATCTACCTTTGATATAAATTTCAGAACCCGTGACCATCATATAAGAGAGAAATTAATTATTAAAATTGATATGGGCTCTTATGGGAATAAAACTTCAAAAAATAGTAATTCACAATCTAACATTGTGACCCCCCAAATTTTTTAGAATTTTTAAGTTATCTTACCCTAATCTATCACTGTGATTAAATTTTAGATTTTTCCTCCTTTACAACTTTTTAGTCAAATCCCGCAGTGGCTGATTTTTGGCCTTAACATTAAAGCCCTATACCAGGCCAAAATTAACATAAAACTAATGATGAACCTTGCCAGTGCCATGTCCTTATTATGTAAAGTTGTCTATTAAAGGCGTAGAACACTTTGAACAACAAATTATATAATATCTAAACAAATCTGAAAATCAATGTTGTTTTGGCTGGAGTCATTGATTTCTTACTTATTTTCCAGTTATAAAATGCCGCTGAAGGTCGCTGACGTCACAGATCTTCTGGTCAACGCGCGCGTAAACTGGGTTAGTTATGACGTCAGTGACTGCCAGTGTCATTTAGTGAATGGAAAATAAATTTGAAATCAATGACTTTGTCCAAATCAACGTTGATTTGGTTTGTTAGGTTAGGATATTACGCAATTTTTTTGTTCAAAGTGTTCTACGCCTTTCAGTGTTGAAAATGCCTTTTTCATATTCTGGAAATCCGTTTCCTTGTTATTATATAGGGATAATGTACAGTACAGAGCAGCAAAAATGTTAACAAAGGATATGCCGCTCCAATGAGGTATCTGGACAGAAATTGTCATCACTACAGCAAGGTGTGTCCACTGCCGCAATTCACCGCCTTCTTGTGCAGTCACTTGTCTATAAAACAACCAAAAGATGCATGCCTCCTGGATGGGCAGTCTCGTGCACACCTTCTCTCTCTTTTTGTTCTCGCTGCCTGTATCGAGAAAATATCATACACAAACAAACTGAAGACAGCAAAATAACAACTCCACCTCTCTCTCTCTCTCTCTCTCTCGTTCTCTCTGTCTAAAATTCATACTAATACTATATTATAGGAAAAACAGTGCGTGAGTGTGAGCGCACAACACGATCAACTAGGAGAGCGAGAGAGGTGGAGTTGATTTTTTGCTGTCTTCAGTTTGTTTGTGTATGATATTTTCTCGATACAGGCAGCGAGAACAAAAAGAGAGAGAAGGTGTGCACGAGACTGCCCATCCAGGAGGCATGCATCTTTTGGTTATTTCATAGACAAGTGACTGCACAAGAAGGCGGTGAATTGCGGCAGTGGACACACCTTGCTGTAGTGATGACAGTAACTGTCCAGATACCTCATTGGAGCGGCATATCCTTTGTTAACATTTTTGCTGCTCTGTACTGTACACTGCAATTGTTATAAAATGGGACAAAAGAATTTTGTCGAATATGCCACGCGAATGAAATCGCTAGAAAATAAATGTCACAACAACAGTTAGGGGTGTCTACTGCTGCATTTCTCCGCCTTCCTATATCATTGGTATATGTGAGCACCAAAATTTGCTTGCTTCTGCTTGACCAGCCGTCTGGTGCACGCTAGCGCACACCTTTGCTCTCTCTCTCTCTCTCATCCTGTCTCGAGAAAAATATCATGCAATGACAGCAGAGAAAGAGAGAGAGAGAGAGAGAGAGAGAGAGAGAGAGAGAGAGAGAGAGAGAGAGGTGCACCAGACGGCTGGTCAAGCAAGCAAGCATAAATATTTTGGTGCTCACACATACGAGTGATGTAAGAAGGTGGAGAAATGCAGCAGTAGACACACCTTACTGTTGTGACAATTATTTTCTAGCGATTTCATTCGCGTGGCATATTCAGCAAAATCCTTTGGTCCCAGTTTATAACAATTGTAGTGTACAATTCTAGTATACTGTGTAAAGCAGAAAAATTGTTAAAGAGACACTATTGGTCCACGAAATTACAATAGCAAAGTGTTTCTGCTGCAGTAGTTCTCCGCCTTCTCAGGCTGGTAGTCATTGCAGTGACCAATGACATAAATATAAGCACACCTCCTTGACTATGCACACCTTCTCTCTCTCTCTCACTCAGAATCAGAGTATGAAGCTTGCTTGCCCGCCGTCCACCCGTCTGGTGCACAACATACCTCTCTCTCTCTCTCTCTCTCTTGGTCTCAGAACCAGAGTATTATGTTTGCTTGCCTTCCACTCAGCCGCCTGGTGCACAACATTCTCTCTCTCTCTCTCTCTAGTAGAACTAAAATATAATGCTTGCTTGCTTGATCAAACAAAAATATATTTTCTATAAACATGTTTGTTTTTGCATGTGATATTGTTCTTATCACAGGATGTAAAATATCATAGAGAGAGAGAGAGAAAGAGATAGAGAGAGAGAGAGAGAGAGAGAGAGAGAGAGAGAGAGAGAAGGTGTGCATAGTCAAGTAGGTGTGCGTTTTTTTATGTCATTGGTCACTGCAATCACTACCAGCCTGAGAAGGCGGAGAACTACTGCAGCAGAAACACTTTGCTATTGTAATTTCGTGGACCAATAGTGTCTCTTTAACAATTTTTCTGCTTTACACAGTACAGCTGAATTAGAAGAATTTGACAATAAAGTATAACACCACTCCAATGAAGTTGCTAGACAATAACTGCATTTCTCCGCCTAGTTATGGATTGCTGTGCGTAAGAGCTAAAATGCAGAGGGAGAACATGTGAGAGTGTTCAGTAGACAGGACATCTACACCTTTACTTCTTATTTCTATCTCTTTGATCTTGAACTTGCTATATGATATGTTTGCTGCACAGGAAATGATAACAGAGAGAGAGAGAGAGAGAGAGAGACGAGATATGCATGTGACACGAGTAAAAGCTCCTTCTATAAACTACACTCAAAAATTGACCCGGCTTCGAAAATGTTCCTTTGTTATAACAGCTGATTATGACTTCGTTACCTGTTTACTACGTTTATACATATGGTCGATCATTGTTATTTCTTCGTTTAGAACTTTGAACTTGATAAGAATGAAAGAAACTCCACAAAAAAAAAAGTTCTATGCTCTTCATGCGACTCAATTTTGTTGCCTCAAAAAACAAGATCAACCAATGAATGTGTCGTATTTTGTTGTTCAGCCAATCACTGTTGTTGAGATTCACTTTACTTTACAGAACAAGCTAAAGAGAAATAAGGAGGTACGGTGAAACCCCCACCTTTACAACACACATGCATTTGTGTTGTTACACACAGTAATCTATAAGAAGGCAGAGAAATGCAATTATCGTCCAGCCACTTCATTGGAGAGCCGTATTGCTTTATTGTTGTATTCTACCATTCAACAGTATATCGACGGTCTCGCGGCTATTATATGTATCTCACAATCTCGCCGCGACAAACAAAGTAGGTATCTGACTTCCTCGCGATGCGCACAATATAGGTATTAGAAAATCTCGCCGTACGCACAAATTAGGTATCTCTATTTTACACAAAATAGGTATTTCACAGCCATAGAGAATATTCTACATAAATAATTGAAATGTAAATATATTTTGTATGTTAAAATGCTTTTAATACTTTTAAAAATAAAATTTAATTAAAAAGTAAATATTTTTATAGCATTATGTTTAATAATAATATTATATTTTAAATATTTTACGTTACCATTTTTTTTTTAATAATGTCGTTTTATTTTAGTTTTACGAATAATTAATAGTAATTTTAAAATATATAAATTTTCAAATATATACACCACAAGAAATCGTTTTAAAAATTTATATTTTAAAATTAAAAAAAAAAAATTATTACTACTATTATAATATATAAGCTATTTAATTTAAGGTTCTGTAAAATTACTGAAAAAATTTTTTTGTGTAAAATAAAAATAAGACATTTTCAATTATTAAATCTTATTTATTTTTAATTTAATTCGTCGTATATTATATTTTTGGCAAAATGTTATATGGAAAATTTCTCGCGAGATTGTCTGATGCCTAATTCGTGCGTACGGCGAGATTTTCTAATACCTATATTGTGCGCATCGCGAGGAAGTCAGATACCTACTTTGTGTGTCGCGGCGAGATTGTGAGATACCTATTTTGTGTGACGCGGCGAGATTGTGATATACATATAATAGCCGCAAGACCGTCGATATACAGAAAAGTATCTAAGTTTTAAATTTATTATAATATAAAACACGATACCTAAATATGTTATAAAATATATCAAAATACGGGTTGTATAAGAATATAATAAATTTAAAAATTTGCATTAATTTTATTTTAAACATATAAAATACTTACGTATAATATTTGTATTATGCAACAAAACATTAAAAATGATGACGCCATTCTCAGTATGCACCGAGTTTATAGCTCCAACAGTTTTTAAAACAGCGCTAATTATTTGTAGAATAAAAAACTATGCACAGGATATCCAGTGTATAATTTATCAACGTCACATATAAGTATATACTAGTAATGAGCTTCAGTTACGTAACTTTTGTAATTAACATTTTTAACATTACTCATTAACATCCGATGTTAATTATTATTATTGTTATATAGTTTGTAATTAACAGCTATAATTGTCTTACCTACCTGCTTTCTGACTTTGTAATAGGCAACTTCATATAATCAACACTTATTGTCACTACCAAAGGTCATCATGTTAATTAAAACTCTCAATTTAACATTGTAAGCCTATAGGGAGTATGCGGATGACGTCATATTTATTGCGCTTTTAGGCCATACTGGAGTAGTGAACAACATTGCTCAGCATAGGACAAACTTCATTTAAGCCAATTTTCTTTGGGAAATCGTTTAATTTTTTGTTATTGCTATTTTTCTCACATACTTTAGATACTAATTCAACATATTTACAACATCAATGCTCTCAAAAATATGGCAAAGTGTTTTTAAACTGGCAAAATAATTTTTTTTCCTATGTCACCCATGTTATTGAGTTATCCAACATGGCGTCGACTTTAACATGAATGCATAGACCCTATATACCAGGCCAAAACTAACATAAAACTAAAGATGACCCTTGCCAGTGCTCATCCTGATGAACTTTGCCAGTGCTGTGTCCTGGTTATATGTAGTTGTCTATTGTAATTGGATTTCTCTTGTGTTTGGAATTACCAAAAATATATTATTTTTTTGTTAATTTTTGTATTTTATTATTATTTTGATTAGGTATTGTGAGGCGGTTTTATAATTAAAATTTCTTATAACTGTATAATATACAACAAGATACGTACTACATAGAAGTTAGCGACACCAACTGGTTCCATGTTAATTTTAGCGGCATTGTGATTGGTCAATTTTAATCACGTGACTTTCAACTCGGGCGCTTATTGGCTTAGACGATCATTTTAAATTTCGCGGCTGCCCAAATTGACCAAGCTTGTCCTTATTTTGTATGTAGTATCTTGTAAACAATATACACCTTTTTATTTGTCAGAAAATAATAAAAAAAAAAACAATTATTTTCTTCCAAATATTTTTATCAAAAATATAGCAATAGAGGTAGAGGGTTCTCAATACCCAATCAGGTAGCTAGATTCTTATCGCTGTCACAATAAAAACTGTATATTTTGACCTCTGTCTACCTATATAAGACAAATGCATTTAAAATATAATTTATATATATATATATATACAGGGTGTCCATAAAGTCTCTGAGGGTGTTTAGACGTTAATAATACACATAAGGCTCAACGCATATTAAACTTTTTATACATCAAATTAAAGCTTGAATTATGACAATTTTGAAAATCAAAACATAAATGCAATCAGATGATTTTTAATCTTCCTGCATCGAAAACCACAAAAAAAGACAAATCGACGTCCGCTCCGCACTTTTTTTTTGCATCATCTGAAAAAGCACATACAGATTCAAAAAATTTAGGTTCTCACAGGAGTTTTTTGTAACATTACCTCAAGGCTTCTCCACATGAGCCCCATTGGTAGCACGACACACGTCGAGACGAACCTCTAGCTCGCGCCACACGTTGCGAAGAGTCTGCGGAGTGATGGCCTGTATAGCGGCGGTGATTTGCTGTTTCAACTCACGCACGTCACGCACTTTCGTCTTGTAGACCTGGTCCTTGACGTAGCCTCAGAGATAAAAGTCGGGTGGCGTGAGATCAGGAGACCTTGGAGCCCACTCCATGGGTCCACCACGACCTAGCCACCTGCCTGGAAACACTTCATTCAGCACGTCTCTGACAACGTGCGCCCAATGTGGTGGTGCTCCGTCTTGCTGGAAGATGAGCTCGTAACCCCACTCCGCCTGGGCTTGCAGCAGCTGAGGGATGGCGTAATTCTGAAGCATATCCAGATAGTTGTCCCAGCGGACTGTTGGCTCGTGGAAGAAGAACGGACCGATCACACGATCGTACAGGACTGCGCACCAAACAATCACCTTAGGACTGTCACGTTCGAACGTACGAGCTGTGTCTGGACGTTCAGTGCTCCAGAAACGCACGTTCTGTCGGTTTACGTTACCACACAACCACACAATGCACTCGTCAGAGAAGCCTATGCTCTTCAGGAAGAAAGGATTGTCTTGCAGCAGTCTTAATAATTCACTGGACATCTCGAAACGCTTAGGCAAGTCTTCAGGTTTTAATTCATGGAGTAAGGTGATCTTGTATGGGTAGTTCTTGATCTGCTTACGAGTCACTTTTTGCACAGTCGATCGAGGCATATCTAACTGAAGACTAGCACGTCTAACTGATAAAGTAGGACTGTTTTTAAAAGCTTCTCGGACACGAACCTGATCGACATCAGACACAGAGGGCCGGCCACTACGGCGCTTGTTATGTATGGACCCCGTGTCTTCAAATTTCTGGCACCAACTTAAAATTGAATTTTCACATGGAGTTTGACGATAATTAACGTTATAAAAATGTCTAAATTTTCTTCGTACAGCAGCAGCAGATCCATAAGATTGGTACCACATCACACACTTGGCTTTTTGTTGATCTGTAAACATCTTGGCGCCATAAAATCTCCACGAAAAATGAAAATTTTCGCACTTTTCGCCATCTAGCGTGTAAAAAACGAACCACTTGCCCGATTGCATTTATGTTTTGATTTTCAAAATTGTCATAATTCAAGCTTTAATTTGATGTATAAAAAGTTTAATTTGCTTTGAGCCTTATGTGTTTTATTAACGTCTAAACACCCTCAGAGACTTTATGGACACCCTGTATATAATATATATATATATATATATATATATATATATATATATATATATATATATATATATATATATATAATATATATATATATATATATACTAGAAAACATTAAAATGTTTGGCAGCAACAGGCTCTACGTTTCTTATGTAAATCACATTTGCAAAAGTAAAATGTTGTTTTATTTTCTGGTCACTTCTCCACTGGTCACTTAAGAACTGACCACTCTCAACGCAGCTTAACTTCAGCAATCTAACGACACATGGATTTGAAAATACAATCAATAAAATCAACTGTTTAGGTAAAATAATTCAATTTATTGATAAAAATATAATTTATTTTTACAATAATATATTTCAGTTTCATACATGTAAAATATTATGTAGTATGTACATTTTATAGGGTGTATGTAGATGACGTCATATTTAATGCGCTTGTAGACCATACTGGAGTAGTGAATAACATTGATGAACATAGGACAAACCAAACCTCATATAAGCCAATTTTTTAATGTCAGCCAATGTTAAGACAAACTTCATTTAAGACAATTTTCCTTGTGAAATCTGCTTTTTTTTTATTATTTTTGTTTTTCTGATATACTTGAGATATTAATTTAACATATTTACAACATCAATGCTCTAAATAATATTGCATAGTGGTTTTTAAACTGGCAAAAATAAGTTGTTTTTTGTATGCCACACATGTTATTAAGTGATCCAACATGGCGAAGACTTTAATATGCATGCATACATCCTATCATAAGTAAAAACTGCAAGCAAATCTCCTAACTTAAATATGTTTTATTATTATTATTATTATTCCATATACAAATATACATACATTTTCCAAGGCATAGCCTTATTGGCTGGTTTAATTATATAACCATTATAATTTCTTTTACTGAAAACCAAATTCAAAACCATGGATATATAAACAGGATTGAAAGCTTTTGTTGAAAAAACGTTCCCTTAATGATGTAATTCAAATTTTCGCCGCAACAATGCAAGAATACAAACTTACGTATAAAAGTGGCGCTGCGATCTGTGTGTGAGTTTTAAAATTCACACGCAGACTACAGCGCCACTTACATTTTACATGTTGATTGTTGCGGTGAAAATTTGAACTACATCAACAAGGGTTCGTTTTTAGTATAGGACAATAACACAGGAGCACACGAATTTGTTCAAAACAGTATAATTATTTATTATTATTTTTTATATTTACAATTTATACTTTGTTTTGTATTTAAAAAAAAAAGAAGAAGTTTTTAAAATAACTTTATTTACTTTTTTCCATTACTAATTTTTATATTGAATTTATATTAAAGTTTTTAAATTTTTTTTACAGCATTTTTTCCACTTAAATTTCTAAGTTATAGTTGATACATAAAATTACAAACATACTTCGATTCAAATAACAAAACATTTGCTACCATAGTAAAAATTAGAGGGTAATTTTAAACTGTCGATATATAATATAAAATCAATAATCAATCAACTAACATTAACAAATAATATCAAAGTTTTATTTAAATTATGTATTTTTTACAAATATTTAAAATTTATATTGTTTTTTAATATAATTATATATTACTTAATTATATTATAAATATAATTATTTAATTTTTAGAATAAATAAAATCTATAGATATATTATCTAATAATTAAAGACCTTAACAAGATTATTCTTATAGATATTTGTTAAATATTACAGTATTACAATGAAAAATATATAACAAAAAACTAAATTTACAAATATTTAACAATGACGAGGTTCTACGACACAAAATTGTAGTTTTTTTATTAAGGCGGTGGGGGACCGACTTGGACCGGAAATCACTAAAAGAAGAACTATATTTTACCAATAATTGTTTTACATGATTAAATTAAAATAAAAACAAACACTATAATTTTCAAATAAAATTTAGTAAAATTAAAATAATATTTTTTTATACCAAAAAAAATTTTAATGACCATTTTAATTTTAAAAAAGTTTCTAATTTGACTAAAATTTCCCGCTTAAATTTAAATTTCCACATTTACATGTTATCTTTAAAGTGTAATAACTTAAATATTTGATCGTGTTTTCACATGTTTGATATAACTAAATTTTTAAGTAACATTTCTTCTTTACTTTGTGTTATTATTGTTATTCGCTACCGTCCTAGTTTGCGAGATATCAGTCGGTCACCTATCCCCTTGATAAAAATAAGAAAACTTACAAAAGTCCCACCAAGACAATGAAATCTTACCAGCGAGTGATTAATCAACGTAATATAAAAATCTTATTTGTCAATTAATATTTACAATAGTAATTAACAAAATCATCACATTTTACTTTTTATATAACTACAATAAAAAAAAAATATTTTTATATTAAAATTAAAAAACAACAAAATATACCTATAGTTACATCATAAATTTTTAACTTTTATTTTAAATTATTTTTTTACAAATTGCATTCTTAATAAATAATATAAGTAATATAACTATATATCAATATACAACAAGTTTCAAATATAAATATACATACAATTTAATTAAACTTAAATAAATTTTTTTAAACATAATACAACATTTTTCTATATACATGACAATTTTTTTTTATCTCTACTTGCATTTACTATTTAGCATGTTACAATATTATATATATATATATATATATATATATATATTTATATATATATATATATATATATATATATATATATATATATATATATATATATATATTATTTATATATATATATATATATATATATATATATATCGTCGTTTGTCCGATATATTTGGTCCCATGTCCAATTGACCTTGAAAAAATATATTTCATCGGATCAACCCCAAATTTTGGATCTTTCCATTTCCGGCCATTTGCAGCAAAAAAAAATTTCAAGGTCCAATAGACCTCGGACAATACAGCGGACCTGCGACTATATATATATATATATATATATATATATATATATATATATATATATATATATATATATATATATATATATATATATATATATATATATATATATATATATATATATATATATATATATATATATATGAAACAGATACTTATATAAACGTATTAATATTATACTACTATATACAAAAAGGTAGAGAGAGAGAGAGAGAGAGAAAGAGAGAGAGAGAGAATATCTAGCAAATACATGTTATAATAATATAAAAATGTTATAAATGATATAAAAATATGTTACCAAATGATAAATATAAGTTATCAATAATATATAAATATATTTGTATTAATTTCTTTAAAATATTACATAATGTTCTAAAATTAACTTTCATAAGATATAGGGTCTATGCAATCATGTTAAAGTCGACGCCATGTTGAATAACTCCATAACATGGGTGACATAAGACAAAAAATCATTTTGCCAGTTTAAAACCACTATGCAATATTTTTGAGAGCATTAATGTTGTAAATATGTTGAATTAGTATCTCAAGTATGTGAGAAAAATAACATGAACCAAAAAAAATTAACCGATTTCTCAAAGAAAATTGGCTTAAATAAAGTTTGTCCTATGCTGAGCAATGTTATGCACTACTACAGTATGGCCTCCAAGCGTAATATATATGACGTCATTGCAAAACAGAGGTCGATGTAAGTCAGTTCGTAGCTATGTTTGCATAAATAAAAACTATTGATTTATCTTCTAAATAATGTTTAACCTAAAATCTATGATTTATACTTAAAGGCATAGACCAGAGAAAAACATAAGCATTTATATTACAAAACACTTGATGGGATTTACATAAATAACATTATTTTGTCTCAAAGCCCAACAGTAGCCCCGTAGCAGTGATCAGAAGATTCAATTTATGCAACCCGTAAAACATTTTCATACTAATTTTTACATGTTTCTGACGTCATAAACATGATATATCACGCAAATTGCATACTTTACAGTTTTTTCACGCTCTCTCGTGGGGCTACATTAACATTCTGGTAAAAATTGTCATCAGTTAGAATGATCCCATTTTGTGTTTATTCATTATAGAGCACATTTTGTTTTATGTGGTCTATGGCTTTAAATTTACATTAAAATATAATGAAGAAATACTCTGACTATTGCAAAATGTTTCAAAGTTTCATGTAAGCCAATTCGTACCTATGTTTGCTCCAATAATAACTATTGCTTTATCATCTAAAATATGGTTAACTTAAAGTCCTAGACCACATAATTATTACATTACAATAAACTTAATGGGATTTACTTAAATATCTTTGTGTGCTCTCAAAACCTAACTGTAGCTCCATAGCAGTGCGATTACATAGTTTTGATATATGCAACCCGCACAACATTTTAAATACAAATTTTTGTATGTTCCTGACGTCATAAACAAAAATATTCACACAAATTGTATACTTTACAGTATTTTTGCACTGTCTTGTGAGACCACATTTACATTCTGGTAGAAATTATCATCATATTTTCAGGTTACATTCTGTGTTTAAAAATTAAAAATATGTTGTTCTATGCCTTTAAACATGTTGTACATGTTAACTGTACGACTACAAAATGTAATTACAATTTAATAATTATATTATTAATATGTTATTGTATGTTAATATTTGCAGTGACATGTAAGTATTATTATTATTATTTTTTTTGGCTTGCCATATTGTGTTATTGTGCTATACACCAATCCCAGTTCCAGTCAAGAAATTGTCTTATCAACAGGTAGGGACTTTCCAATTAATGGAAAAGCACACATGGGCCGGCCGCGGCGTAAGTACACAGCCCGGCATTCGCCATGACAGCCTAGAGAAACCTTGGAAACATCTAGGCAGGCTGGTCGGTGCAATCACATCAATCATGCACCTCCCGAATACTGTGCGTCGTCATAGAATACATGTAAACATACATCGTGCAACATGTTGTGCTCTCACACTTGACGTACGCACCCAGCAGTGGCTCCAACCTCGGTGAGGAGTACAGAGTTGCGAGTCAGCTGCCTTCACCACTCGGCCATACCAGCTCCGTATGGCTATATTTACATATCAGCTGGACCCTCAAGTTAATTTTACAAAGTAGATCCATTATTTATATTGGATATCGAAGCAATTGATTTACATACAAATATTTTTTATTGCTATAGCAGGCGTTGCAAAAGTAGGCTCAGTGATAAAATAAACAAACTGACAGCTCAACAATAATAACAAAGTGCTAGCAGATGACTTTGTGTTCCTGGCTACATTTAACATGCTTTCTTATGGGGAAATGCAGCAGCTATAATATAACTTGAGTTTAAAATTATCTCTCAAACTTAAAATTTTTACTAATGAGCTTCAAATCTTTCGTTTTTTTAAGGTTTAAAGTGACTCAGATAAAAAAAAATTAAAAAAAATTGATAGAAATTCAGGAAAATCTTTAAAAGCTCAGTAAGCTACAGTAAAAATTTCAGCTTTGAGAAATAGTTGTAAGTCAAGTTATAGCTGCTTCATTGCCCCATAAGAAAGCATGTTAAATGTAGACAGGAACACGAAGTCGTCTGCTAGCACTTTGTTAGTATTGTTGAGCTGTTAGTTTGTTTATTTTATCACTAAACAAACATTTGCAAGTCTTCTATTGTGTGAATCAAGTTACATTAAGTTATATTTACGATTTTTAGTGATATTAGTGTTAGTATCTAAATTTTGGCTTGAATCAGACATTTCGCTTTGTTCAGACATTTCGCTTGGTTCAGACATTTCGATTTGTTCAGACATTTCGCTTTGTTCAGACATTCCGCTTTGTTCAGACATTCCGCTTTGTTCAGACATTCCGCTTGAATCAGAAATTTCGCTTGGTTCAGACATTTCTCTTTGTTCAGACATTCCGCTTTGTTCAGACATTCCGCTTGAATCAGAAATTTCGCTTGACTCACTGTCAGTGTGCCAGAGATCATTTTTAAGATCTTTCTCATCTACAAAGTTTGTATTTACATGTTTATATTCCCGTAGCCAATACTTTATTTTATTATAATCACACACATCACTCGCAGTTTTCCCTTCATTGTTCTTTATATTGCGGTCTGCTCCACGTTGTACCAGGTACTGAACACACTGCTCTCGGACATATCTATCAGCATATGCCTCGTGCAGTGGTGTGTTACCTTGCATATCTTGACAGTTGATGTCGGCACCAACATCTAGCAATGACTTTATATTGAGACAACATCCCCACCGTGCTGCCAAGTGCAAGGCTGTCTGGTGCCACCTGTCTGTGGTGTGTATATCATATTTACCTGTTTCTAACAGATATGTGAATACTTCATGATCGTCATTGCCTGCTGCGTGCATTAACATAGTACGGCCATCTTGGTCCTCTTTTCTAGCTCCATGTGCTTGCAGTACTTGGACTGTCTCAAGATTACCTCTACGTGCAGCTATGGTGAGCACTGTGTCTCCATCATTGTTCTTGTGATTGACGTCAGCTTTATATTGAAGCAGGAGCCTTACTATCTCACCTTCTCCTATAACAAATTTTTTAACTTTATTTACAAAAAAATATTTAAAATAAATTTGTAAAAAAAAAAAAAAAAAACTGGTTGAGTCGTGAAATATAATACGTTTTACAAAGTATTATTACACTGCAAACAGAGAAGTCTTGTAAAAAGACATTTCTGAAGTCTCAAAACGAGTCGTCCTTATTTGAGGCAGTTGAACTGTCTTTTTCAGTGTCTTCCTTTGGAAGACCCTAAAACCGTCTTTATCTGAGACACTACCCCTCGCCTTGCAGAGACGATTAAAACGTCTTCAAATTAACCAACCCTACCTAATCTGACCCTACAATACTACCAAACCTATTACATTACCTATTATGCTACCTGATAGACCTCTAAAATGTTGATCTGAGTAAGTTTACCTTGATCTGAAGTTAAACTGAAACAAAATCAAAATTATTAAAAATTTATAATAATATTAACTAATTACGTTCCCTTAAGACCAGATTATAATTCATTGACACTGAATAAAAATTGAAAGGAGTTAGTGCATATACTACACTTAAGTCACATAATTTTATGCTGTTATAAATCAATTAAATATAGAAATATGCTATAAAAATGTAACAAAAAAAATTATTTATGGTACAGGGTTATCATAATTATTATTAGAAAAAGCAAACATAAGTCACACATAGATTTAATTTGATTTAAATTTATTTTACGTCATTTCACATCTTCTACAACATTTTATATAGATATGAAAAACGAATGGTTAAAATTTAAAAAATAGCAAGAAAAAAAAACCTTAATAAAAAAAAAAACAAAAAAAATAAAGTCATGCGGATTGTTACGAGATCCTCAGTTCATAACATAAGATTGTCCATTATTCAGGGTCACCTTTGACACTCGGAATCACGAGCAAAGGCCCAGCATGTGCTTGGTGTAGAGTAGAGCACTATGGTGTAGAGAGAGCGCAGACCACATCACTGTGCCTAACAAATTCAGTCCCTAAAAAAATAAAGTTCTATTTTAGTATTATTATTATTACCAAATTAATGATTTAAATAAGACTTGAAAATGGTCCCCGTATTTTTTTAAAATAATAATTAATGTACAATATACTGAAATATATATATATATATATATTATATATGTTAAGGCATCATAAAGTATTATATTTAATTAAACTTAATACCTAATATAAACTGCATAAAACTATGCTACTAAGCATAAACATGATTATGCTTAAAAATTTATGCTGTTCAAATTTAGCAATGATATAAAATAAATATTGACACAGATTCAGCATTTAAAGAACTTTAAAACCCTTCTTCAAAATTAAAAAAAAAAAAAAAAAAAAAGAGAGAGAGAGAGAAAATATAACAGGAAAAAATTACATATAGATAAATAGGAGAAAAAAATGCATATCTAAATAGAAAACTCCCTAAAAATAAGTTAAAAAAAAAAAAAAAAAAAAGAAGAAGAAGAAGAAGAAGAAGAAGAAGAAGATGGATAAAAGAAAATTAAACATGCATTTCATTGGCATTTGTTTGTTAGATAAATATAAACAAATTAAACAAATTAAGATTAAACTGTGAATTCTGTATTAAAACGATTGTAAAATTTATAAACAAGAAAAATAATAAAAGCTGTGACCTTTTCTGGTATTTTAAATGAATATATTATAAAATAACTGCTGTTCTATATTAATTTTGAACAAAAACAAAATAATTATTTAATACTGAAAGAGGATAATAAGAGAGAGAAAGAGAGAGAGAGAGAAAATATACTTAATAAAGAACTTACTCTGTCTTCGAAAACCAGGCAGCTGTTCCCCATCAATGTGTCATCGGCTCATGATAAGATGCACTTTTATCGCTCACACTGGTGCGCTATATACAAGAAATACATACTTTTGAATAAGTCTATAATAAAAAAATAAAACAAAAAAGGTCTGCTTTCAAAACAATAATATAAAAAGATGTGAAATAATAAAATACTACTAGAGGCAAATTTAAGAATATAAGAAGAAAAAAAAAAAAGACGCAATATATAGAATGTTCTGCAGCGCAATTGCAATGTTATTTTTATCTTATTGCGTGTAAAAAATAATAACTAAATGTAAATTTATAAAACTTATATAGAAAACAAATATATTATAAATGTTTATCTTAAAAAATATAGCTAAACTATAGTTTCAATATTTTGGAATTAAGTAATTAACCATTCATTTTCATGCAATTTTTAACTTATAAATAAAATAAAGAGAATGAGGGAGAGAAAGAGAGAGAGAGAGAGAGAGTGAGTTATGTCCTATGTTCCATTAACCGATTATTTTTAATAATATCTTATTTATATGATTAAAACTCGATCTATGTAAAAATAATTGATATTATTCTAATATTTTAAAGAAATATGCTTGAGTGAGAGAGATAGAGAGAGGAGGACATATATGACTGACCTTGACACATGACCGTGCTCCAGCTGCTGCGGCGTGTGTCACCATACCGCGATGCGTGCATCTCTCACACCAACGCTGGCGCCCGCCAACCTTGGCGCCAACCGCCTATTAAAGAAATGCATTCATAGAAATATTGTGTTCTAAAAACAAATTGTCTTGCATTCGTTTATATAACTATATATTGGTGCAGAAAATGTTCTTACGTTATGGAAGCCTAAGTTTTCGTTATAAAAACATCATGATAATTTCATGTATTATTGTGACTGATTTTAAGTTATTATATACCAAAAAAAATATCAGGAACTATAATAACCACTAAATTTTGTAAATTACTTTTTACATAAATGCAAGAACTCTTATTGTTATACATACCTCTAGATGTGGACGTTATAAAAAAAGTCCTAGAAGTTGGACTGTTTCAACTATTGCATGGCGTCAACGGCAATAGTTTTGTGATCCAATTCTTCGGTTTGTTTCAACTTCTTGGTGGTATCTGATATCACTTGCACATAACTATAACACTTATATTTCATATTTTATTGTCACACTGCACTTTATTGATCAATAAAAAGAACATAATTGAATAAATTTCGGAGCAACATTTGGGCGCGGTACTTCAATGTATGCGTCATTGCCTCGTGGAAAGGAAGTTGCGCTTGACGTTCTTCTTTTGTCATGACGTCACAATGATAATCACGTGACCTACGGAAGACGGAAGACACTTTTGCAAACGTCTTCCGTCTTCTTCATTTTCAAAAAAATGCTCTAAGTCCACAAACGTCTTAAAAATGAAGACTAAAGGACTGTCTTTTCGTTGTGCAAGTCTTTACAAACGGCTTTTCAAGAAAAAAGTTGTTAATTCCGACTTTTGCAAAGACACAATTTTTGCAGTGTAGTAAAGCCGTAGACCAGATATAACAACATGTGCTTTTTAATGAATAAATTACCACATATTTATTTTAGCATGAGAAAGCTTGAAACGCTTTGTTGTGTTGTGGCGGAGTGCATATTTTTTTTTTATCATTTATACGGAGCTACAGTTGGGTTTTTAGAAAAACTAAAGTTGCAAATCGGGCACAAGAAGTGTTTTGTGATATAAATATTTATGTTTACTTCTGGTTATGTCTATTTGTTTAAGCAAAGAGGGAGAAACAGAGATCACTGATAGATTTTATTTTTGAAATGAGATTGAAAAATATAAACATTAGAGCTTGTTCTGTAAAGTAAAGTGAATCTCAACAACAGTGATTGGCTGACCAACAAAATACGACACATTCATTGGTTGGTCTTGTTTTTTGAGCTAACAAAATGGACAAAAATTGAGTTACATGAAGAGCATGGAACTTTTTTGTGTGGAGTTTCTTTCATTGTTATCAAGTTCAAAGTTCTAAACGAAGAAATAACAATGATCGACCATATGCATAAACGTAGTAAACAGGTAACGAAGTCATAATCAGCTGTTATAACAAAGGAACATATCGACACAAAATTTGCGCCGGAAGTCTGACTTTGCAGAACGAGCTTAGTTTTATTTGGTAAAGAAAGAAAAATAGAGAGAGAGAGAGAGAGAGAGAGAGAGAGAGAGAGAGAGAGAGAGAGAGAGAGAGAGAGAGAGAGAGAGAGAGAAAAAAGATAACTATAAAAAGTCCTACCTCACCATAAAAGATAATGCCTCCTGTGTTCAATCCTAAAATTAAATATTACGTTTATACGCACTCCGCGAAGTATAAAAAAAAGGTCCTACCTCTCGCCATATGTTAGTTAGCATGCGCACTTAACTGTTTGCACAAAACCACGCAACGAGCGAAGAAAATGGTCTTATATCCTCCGTCTATATTCACTAAGTCTACCAGATTTCATTCTTTGTTTTTAACTTCTTGACTGCAAGTTAGCTACGTCGCAAATATTTCCTAATTTGTGAAGTATTAAAAGTCTCAGAGATATTTATTCTATTATTAGTATTATTATTATTATAAGACATACTAAATTAACTTGAGAACTGTGCTTTGGTAAGTTTTTACATTTGTTTCTAATTAAAATAATATAATTTAATATTAAAGTTAATAATTTATATAGTTAAAAATAATAAAATTGGATATTAAATTTAATATAATTTCTAAACAAATTCAAATAATAAAATCAATTTTTAAACCAACGGTTTTGCAACAAATATTTTTTTGCCAAGTTTTATTTATTGCAATAAAAGTTACAATAGTCCTAAAAAGAAAATACATTTGTATTGTTGTCTATTTATGGCACTAACAACTGTTTTTTCAACGTTATAGCTCATCAAACAAATAAGAATCCACATACAATTAGAGCTGTAGCAAGTGCTGAAATGGGAAATGGAATATCAGGTATCTCTAATATTTATGAACCATGTGGAGCAATTAAGGTACCAGATTTAACTACGACTATGATAGTATGTGTACTGGAACAGTCAACAGAAGGGCACGCTGACATCCACAAAAAAAGTAACGCTTCGCTCGCTGCAAGGATGAGAGGACCAATTCACTCTGGAAGTGACCACACGGCTGTCGAAGATCATCAGTTTGCGAGTATTATAAAAGATGCTTTACTTTCTAAACGATGCAGTAAGGTTGTTGATGAGCTTAACAAATCTAAAAGAAGTACTAGTACTTGTTTTTCAGTTCCTGTTTCTCAATTAAGTGAAAAAAATAGAAATCATGATGTTTTCACATATGATACAGCAGGTGATCTAACAGGGAAATATGAACCTCATTCAGTCTTTGTAAAAATTACAGACTTATTTACAAATTCGATGACACCAAACATACCTCATATTGTTACTGCGTACTCGAAGCCGAAAATTCGATAATTCCAAGTTATATCTTATCATTTTAGAAATTTAATTTCTAGCAAATAATTAATTGTGTAGCTTAAAATATATTTATAAAAATTGAATTTCACACAAATAAAATATGCTTCGATACATTTTAATTTTTATCATTTACTGTACACTTGCTATCTTTATTAATTATAAGTAGAAAAAATTTAACAATTAAAAAATCTTACAATCTTAGAGAAGAAAAATTAAAAACTCTCTTCAAAATCAAACCCCTATATCTAAAATGTAAAAATTTTTGATAAAAAATAAAAACAAAGCCGTCTATATATCTGTGTGAAATATCGTAAAAAGTTTATAATTTTCTCTTATCTTTTGTAAAATAAGTATTGAATTTGTTGCTACACGTTATAAGGTAGTAAATATTCTTTATTTTATGTCATAAATATAACTTAATAATATTTGTAAAGTTATGTCCACATATCAAGGGTGCTCCGCTATAATGTCCTAAGTCCACTTGAACTTGAAAATAAAAAATCGTCGGATCAACCCCAAATTTTGGATTTATCCATTTCAGGTCATTTGCAGCAAAAAATATTTTTCAAGGTCAAATGGACTTAGGACATTATAGCGGAACACCCTCGAATTTATGCTTGTATTTTACTTCTTATTTATATCCACAAAACTAAAATATTCCTAACAATAAAAATATCTATTAATTCTTGCTCTTATTTTTATTTTGTTTTAAACAATATTTTTTACGTTAACTAAAGTTTCACCTTATAAGTTTATATTATCAATTAAGTTTGCTTTAATGGCAAGTAGTAATGACGATTAGCACATAAACTGAAAATTTTATACACAGGTTAAACTAGTGTGAAACTATTTTGGTCGTCCAGCTGCTGCATACCTTTGTTATATGCACTCTGTGACGAAACATTACATGGAAGACGGACGTGAAGTCTTTTCCCCCAACTTCCTTCATCATAGAGTTTTCCGTTTTGCCCAGAGAAAGACGAGACGGTTTACATCTCGATGAGGAGCCTCGACTAGTCAAATACCATCATTTGGTGTACCTCGAAATTACTACACTACACGCTAATTAAGCACGTCCTAATTACCTGTAGGGAGTGGACTAGTAAAAAACTTATTAAAAATAAAATCTTAAAAAGCCACCGATAAATAAATTTAAAAATTATTATTAAAAAAAAAGTTTGTTTTTGTTTTACACAAAAACCTTCAATTTTTTTAGAGAACAATAATCTGCCTATATGTGATATTTGATTCTAAAATAATTAGAACTTTGAAAATTGAAACTTGTTCAAATTTAGTATGTGGCTTATTGATGAACTTACTAAGTTGTGTTAACATTGTGAGACAAATTTTCAAGAAATTTTTGAGATAACTATCCTTCAATAAGATAAATAATTTAGTTATAATTTTTAGAAATAATTGTCAAATAAAAAATAATTAAATCGACAAACTTTTACTTGATTTAATAAAATACCTATTAATAATTTAATACAATTTAAAATATCTACATTATGGTATATTAATTAATAAACAATCGAAGCCTAAAATACAATTAGAAGATTATGCATAATCTTATACGTATACGTATGATTATAAGTCAGAATTTGTTTACATTTTTATTAAGGTGTATTATAAAAAATTTAGTTACCTTGAAAATGTCACATGGTTCAAAAAATCTAAACAAACTCCAAAAGATAGCGTGAAAAATTAGCTTCCTCATACTCGAATTTAAAAAAAAAAATATCGGGCAGATTTTTTATTTTTGACTTTGAAATTTTTGCCCATTTAAACTAATGTTAAATAAATTTGCATATTACCGATTCTCCTATAGATAAAAATCTTTGAAAATAAATAAGCTGTTCTTTATAAGTTATGTTCACAATTTAAAAAAAAATCATCGGGTGGTTTTTTAATAGGAATTTGTTACATAACCCCTTAATATGTAGATTAAAAATGTGGCAGAGTATAATTACTGAAAACCCATTAAAAATAATATTGTAGTTGTTCGTATCTTCAGTCATACTGGTTGTTAGAAGCTAAGAATCTTAAGGCTTACATTTTATAACAAATTCTGTGACTTGGAATTTTACATGGGAACATACAGTAAATGTCAAACAATAGCTTAAAAATTTAGTTCCTCGTACTCGAATTGAACAAAAATTGGTCATAGAGTTGGTTAATTTTGGCTTGTAAAATTTTGCCCTTTTAAAGTAATGTTAAATAAATTTTTATACTAGGTATACCCGATGTTTTAAAATCCATGACAAAATTATTAGTGATTCTATAAGGATTATCTGAATCTATGAGCAAATTATTTTTTAAAAAATATGTCGGATAGTTTTTTTAATCTGAATTTGTTGTATAAACCCTTAATGAACAATAAGTTTCGTGATTGTTCACACTTTGAAAATTTGTTACCTTGTAAAGTATGCAATGAAAAGACATTCACACATTACACACATGTACTGTGGGTTGTATATTGCAACATTTTTAACCACAGATTTGAGGAAATGAGACAAAAAAGTGTAGCCTGTTAGAACGTTGTGTCCTGTTTAGATATAATGAACGTTATAACCAATACTAAATTAGTAACTTGTTATTTACTGTGTCGATTTTTAGGATAATATTTGAGCACATATTTAATAAAGTATAATTAGTAGTTTTCTAGTAAAGACAATATTTACCTTCATTAGTTACATTTTAGGTGAATTGAAAATTTTTTAGTTGAGTTTATGATAGTTTTGGAAAAAGCTTAGAAAAATTTGGAGACGTTATTTTTTCTTAGGACGATTGGAGCATGCGATGCGAAGTAATTTTAATTAATTTTTGAAAATCAGCCTATAAAGCATGTGACGTCATCAGTCCAATTTTTTCTCGGCAAATACTAATCGTTCGAGGTTCAGTAACCAGTTTAATGAAATCAGCTCGACCTCAGGATTTCAAAAAACTGGCTACTGAACCTTCTACGGTGATTACTTTCAGACCAGTTGATGACGTCACAGGCTATTTACGTTGATTTTCAAAACATAATTAAAAATACTTCCCATGCTCCAATTGATCTAAGAAAAACACCGTATATGTATGAAATATATAAAATATATTCAAATTAACATAAATTACCTAGGTTCACCATTTTAATAATCAAATTTATACACATAAATAATAATATAAAATATTTTTGTTTTAAATAAAGTTAAAAATTAAATTCATTTCTTGAAGATAGACCAAACAAAACTAAATTACTTATAATACAATATCTACTGTGCAGCTGTTTGTGAACAATTTTTTTTTTTAGACAGCCTCCAATAATGAAGTTATGATTTTGCTAACTCATTTTAGCATAATTTGTTCAATGAAACAGAATGTATGCTCTTTATTATAGAGGCTTTGTTACATAGCATAAAATATTATGTTGGACATAATAATTATTTATATGTTGTTTAATTTATTAGCATCATTTCTGCTATAATAACATAAAAACTAAAAAGCATTAAATGCATAATTTATGTTTTTTGTGTGTATAATACATTTTAATATTTTTTATCATCATTTTCTAAAGTATTCTATTATGGTGTATTGCCATATTATCGTATTTAATTGCGCTTGGAGGCCATACTGGAATAATGAATAGTATTGTTTAACATACCACAAACTTTGTTTATAGCAATTTTGTTTGTAAAAAAACAGCTAATTTTTTGTTAATTATTTTTTTCCCAATTACTTGATCCAACATATTTACAGCATCAATGCTCTCAAAAATATTGCATAGGGTTTTTAAACTGAAAAAATAATTTTTTTATGTGCAGACAATGTTATTGGAGTGATCCAACATGGCGTCAACTTTAACATGATTCCATAGACCCTATAAAAATTAGTAATGTTAAAGTAATTAACTTCATTAATGAATATTTTATTAACTAATTTTTATTAATATATTTTAAACTGATTTTACTGATAACCAATTGTAAGACAATACTGTTGGACCTTACAAGTTAGATTATAATTTACTATTTATTTTACATCAATTAATTGACAAAAAAAAAGATGAGAAATTTTCAAGTAAATGCAATAAAGTTCTAGCTTCTAATGATGCATAAGTAATTTATAAAAACATTCTAAACAAATATTTGAATAAAAATATTATCAAAATGAACCATTTACACAACGGAATGGAGATCAAATAGGTGTTATGTGCCTCATTTGACTGACCTTGATGATCGAGCAAAAAAATATATTTCCTTTTAAATTGCCAGAATCAAAAGATTGTTTTCAGAGCAATGTTCCTCAGTCATCCAATATGGCGACGAAGCGCATAAAGTATGACGTCATGCGCATACACCTTAAAGGAATAGACCGGAGAAAAACATAAGCATTTATATCACAAAACACTTGATGGGATTTACATAAATAACTTTAGTTTGACTCAAAACCCAACAGTAGCCCCGTAGAAGTGATCAGAAAATTCGATTTATGCAATCCGCACAACATTTTCACATTAATTTATGCATGTTTCTGACGTCATAAACATGAATTTTTACGCAAATAGCATACTTTACAGTATTTTCATGCTCTCTCGTGGGGCTACATTAACATTCTGGTAAAAATTGTCATCAGTTTTGAAGATCCCATTTCATGTTTATTCATTAAAAAGCACATGTGGTTTTATGTGGTCTATGGCTTTAACAATAACTAAAATAGTACAATGATTTTTAAAAATCAGTATTGCGCGACTAATTATTATGCAAATTTTGAAACTAAAGATTTGCAATAAAACGAATAAATAAATAATAAGCAAGAAGTTCACTTCATATATAGCATGATAATGTCAATGATAAATAAACTATATTTATGCAGATTACTGTATGACATAATATTAATATTTTTATTGACAAACTTTCTTAGAGATATAATAATAACATTAAAATAAAAAATAAAAAGTTAAATATAAATATGCTTTGTAGCAGAGCCCCATCACTTGACTACCCTTAATGAATGAATGAATTTAATGAATGAAAGGCCAATTTAACTTAACATGTTGCCATCTAAATCATTTTAAACTTGGAAACTTTTTTTATTTCTTTTTGATTTAGATAATGTAACACGCAAAATATTATTTAGAAATAATACCGATTGAATGAATATAATAAATAAAAATATTTTACTTACTACTAGCTTTTCATGTATATGACGAAGTGTTTACCTGGTGTTTACTAAGCAGACAAATCACATATACAAAAAGAAAAAAAAATACACTAGTATGTTGTGTTTTGCAATACATTTCCACGATAATTAAAGTAACTGAAGAATAATCCGTCATATATGCGGAACTGCAGAGTTCAACTAAGGGATGATGATGGTTCAAGTGCCGGAGCTGAACTGACGTCAGATCACGTGGTTGATTTTGTGATAGCAGCGCCTATCGCGGAATAATACCTACTGTCCAATACAATTGGTTGCGCGTGAAATTCATTTTTAAAATTTATTACTTTATAATAAAAACGTAATTTTACAATCACCCATCCAACTTTTGTCTCAAATCCACGTTGCTTAACTTTAATGATCACCTAATCGGCAATAGTTACAACACGTCATTGAAAATTTTTAATATATGATGACACAAAATGTCAATAAGTAGCTCTGAATATACATATGAATAAAAAAAAAATGAAAAAATTTGTTCACCCATCCAAGTACTGACTACACCAAACGTTGCTTAACTTATCTAATCGTATGGAATGATTGGTATACTTGCGTAAACCACATCATGTTACAGACTGATGATATTTATTATCTATTAGTACTGATAAGAAATGACTCATACATAAGAGCGCCTTGAAGTATAGGCAACTTGTTGAGCGTAGCTGTTGAGCGGCTAGCAAACCAACAGGCGGCATACGACTTTTTTGTTTTCTCTGGATATTTCTGCTAGTTAATTTGTTTTTTGTTGCTTTTATGATAAATTTTAACGTTAAATGGTTAAAATAAACAAAGCATTATGAGTAAAGTGGCAAAGACAATTGTATGTAACTATATTAAATTCAAGAAATACGTATAATTGCGTTAATTTATAGTATTTAATTTAGAAATAATTTGTATTTTATCTGTGTGACACAGTAAAACAGTGCATTACAACTCTAAACATTTGAGATTGTTAAAAAATCGTTTTATTAAAAATGCTAAACGTAAAAAATAATTAAAATATTACCGTAAATAATTTCATTTTATCATATAAAGTATAATCGTTCCGTTCAGTTCTGGTGGCAAATGTTAAAACAGTAAATGTTGTTGAAAGTTTCATAATAAAAGCATAAGTTTCAGGCAGCTTCCAATACTTCTCTGAAGTTCAATTATTACATTATTACACATAGATAACAGGCAAATTTGTCAACTAACACCAACTAATGATAAATAAAAGTGATGATATTTGACGTTTACTTTTCAATGTATGAAAACACTCTTTATTTAGTTAATTTTGTTGATTTATTTTGTGTTACTTTATTAAGCCAAGTACCTTCATTTTAAATGTATAAGTTCATGAATTTAACAGCCATTAAGATATTTGCAGATAAAGCATTTCTAGCTCGAACAAAAATCAATACGCAATAAATTTACTAACTCATTGCAGTGTCTTTTTATTAATAAACAAAATTACTACTTTGTATTAAAAAATAAAATATAAATATACTGTATATAAAAAATTCTAAATCTTTGTAAGACGAAGCAATAAACAAATAAATGAATTAATTTATGAATGAATGAATGAATGAATGAATGAATGAATGAATGAATGAATGAATGAATGAATGAATGAATGAATGAATGAATGAATGAATGAATGAATGAATGAATGAATGAATGAATGAATGAATGAATGAATGAATGAATGAATGAATGAATGAATGAATGAATGAATGAATGAATGAATGAATGAATGAATGAATGAATGAATGAATGAATGAATGAATGTTATGATATGCCCTATTGAATCAGAACACATTCTAATAATATTTTTCTTATTGAATTTAGGGACTTTCATTTTGACATAATAAAGTGTAGTCTAGTCTCTCTCTCTCTCACTCTCTCTCTCTCTCTCTCTCTCTCTCTCGCTCGCTCTCTCTCTCTCTCTCTCTCTCTCTCTCTCTCTCTCTCTCTCTCTCTCTCTCTCTCTCTCTCTCTCTCTCTGTATTGTTACTATCAACTTTGCAGCCATCTGTACACATATGAAAACCTGATCATTTTTAACAATAATTTCTATTATTTTAGCACAAGCAATTCTGTATTAATGAAATATAAGATAAATCCTCAATTTATTTTAAATTTTTTAAACAAATAATAGAGGAGAAGCACAAAGTCACTACGAAGGTCTTGACATATTAGTGGAAGGGACGATTGATTATTATTGTAATGTTTTGTGCGCAATCTCACAATGATTAGAATTGTCATTTCTTAATGTAGACTTTGTGTTGCTTAACCTTTTGTGCATGCTATTGTGTTGCCTTAGGCTTTGTAAATCAATCAATCATACAATCAATTAATCACACAAATAATCAAAGAATTATATAAAATAATAATAAACTAAGCATCCCTAAAAAATAAACGATATAAATTTAAATTATTGAACTTATAAATTTATTAGTTAATATTCAATTAAAAGGCAATATACAGATTTTGTTTAAAATGGTTTAATTGTGAAATTATAATAACATTTAAAAATTAAACAAAAAATAATAAAATATAACAATTTATTATTAAATTAGAGCAAAACTAATCATAAAATTTAAAGAAGTTCCCTTGTTAATTTTTTACTTTTGTTTTTATTGCTTTTATAAATATTTTTCTAGAAGATTTTTTTTTTGCCCATGTTAAAGTGAAAAAAAAAAAAAATGAAAGTTTGTCAAAATGCTCTAATTTTAAGTAACGGGGGTAAAAAATATAGAAAAAACAATTAACTATATATATATATATATGTATATATATATATATATATATATATATATATATATATATATATATATATATATATATATATATATATATATATATATATACATATATATACATATATATATACATATATATATATATATATATATATATATATATATATATATATATATATATATATATATATATATATATATATGTATATATATATATATATATGTATATATATATATATATATATATATATATATATATATATATATATATATATATATATATATATATATATATATATATATATATATATATATATATATATATATATACATTATTTGAATTATGAAAGCAAAGACCTTATATAATGTAAATAAGCTGTCTAATAATAAAATTAACTGATTTTTAAAGTAAAAACAATTTTTGTCATATGCTGGGAAATTGTTATTTATTGCTACAATATGGCGTCCAAGTGCCTGAAATATGACGTCATGCGCATGAAACCTATCAAACAAACTTTTGTAATGCAATTTTTTTTATGTGATACATTATTTCTCCGTGAGAACAAGATGTCAAATTGGAAATTTAAATATTTAAGTTCTATTTTACTAATATTTAATATATGATATTCAACCATATTAACAAGCAATGCCTAATGGCATACTTTTTGTTTTCTCTCGTATATTTCATTTAAATATTGTTCACAACAATCATGTTATTTATTTAATATATTATAATATATAAAGAGATAAGTATAATTATATAAGTAATCAGGAGAGGACTGGGCCTCCACGGCCCTTCGAAATAACTAAAGAGACGGTCTTCATCCGTTGGGGGCCTGGGGAGCTTTGCACCCCAGAATCGCACCACAGGAAATTTTTTTATGAAAAAGGGGGCGTTGCTAGCTAATTTTAAGTAAAAATTACAATCATTTTACGTAAGAAAGCAAAGAGAAAAAAAAACTCCCAGGGCAAGATAATAGAAATAATCTTGTGTAATATAATATTATATTTCTTTGACATGACAAGTAACCTGCGATATCAAATTTTTTGTATGAATTTAGCTTTGGCAAATTTCATCATCTTTTGAAGAAAAAAAAACTGACAAGAATTCTAAAAGCCCGTCATGAGACATTGGGTTTATTTTAATTTATTTCTATTTAAAACTTTTATTTACAACCTTTATATTGTAGGATCAATCATCACCATAAGATCTTATTATAATTATATCAATTTCTAAACTATATATAAGATTCAATAATTTCCTTCCTTCCCTTCTTGCTTATTTTTTATTTATTTATTTATTTATTTATTTATTTATTTTTTTTTTTTTTGCCGGTTGCTGCGAAGACGGCCCGCGATGGCCCTCTTTAGTCGCAGCCCATCGATATAATCTTAAAAAACTTAAATGACTTATTTGATGCCATTGCCGCATAAAAAATGCATAATAAAATAACATTAATAGCTATGCTGTACAATATAATATTTTTATATAAGAAGAAAATAAACATAATTTTACTTCATTTGTAACATAAATAAAAGTTTATTTCAACTATTATTTAGTTTTGTTTTATATATTTTTTTGTAATATTCTTGTAACTCGTTAGGAGCAACAAATAAAATTAAGATTGAGCTTTTAAGTTGGCTAATAAAAATATAAAAATTAAGTTTTCCCATGCTGGTCTGTGCATTTCTGACCAACACTATATATGGCAGCTCTTAAAGGCATAGAAAACATGAAAACATTTTCATTTACATCACAAAACACTTGATGGGACTTATATAAATAACGTTAGTTGGTCTCAAAACCCAACTGTAGCTTCGTAGCAGTGATCAGAAAATTTAGATTTATGCAACCCACCTACCATTTTCATACTAGTTTTTGCCTGTTAATGACGTCATAATCAGGAATATTCACGCAAATTGCATACTTTACATTTTTTTAAAGCTCTTTTGTGGGGTTACATTAACATTCTGGTAAAAAATATCATCAGTTTTGTAGATCCCATTTCGTGTATAGAACATGTTGTTTCAATGTTTTCTATGCCTTTAAATATGAGTGTAATTTGTCTATAGGGTGTATGCGGATGACGTCATATTTATTGCGCTTTGAGGCCATACTGGAGTAGTGCATAACATTGCTCAGCATAGGACAAATTTCATTTAAGCCAATTTTCTTTGGGAAATCGTTTAATTTTTTGTTATTGTTATTTTTCTCACATACTTGAGCTCCTAATTCAACACATTTACAACATCCAAGCTCTCAAAAATATTGCATAGTGTTTTTAAACTGGCAAAATGATTGTTTTTCCTATGTCACCCATGTTATTGAGTTATCCAATATGGCGGCGACTTTAACATGAATGCATACACCCTATACAGTATCACATGCTCCAACATGGCGTCAATTCGATCACCCTTTATGTTATAACTTAAAGATATCTTATATACTTTCTCTCAACACTGAACTTTAGTCAAAGAGAGGATGGAGGGGAGTTAAAGAGATTATATGCTTCAACCATACAAAAAAAAAACACAAAAAACAAACAAGTTCTTTGAAGGAGAATATAACAATTTTTGCTAGAATACAAACACAAGCAAAATTACACGATGAGGGAAATATACAGTGCGCCCGTGATGTAAACTTTTTGAAATCTGAGTATGCATAACAATAATCCTACATGTATAATTGAATAATACAAAAACACATTCGTGACGCATGCATATTTTATGTGTTAAAAACGTAATAATTTAAAATTTGTATTATCGTCAATTACATTAAAAAAGTTATAGTTTATACAAAACATGCGTACTGTTTTTGTGTACAAAACCTTGTATACAAAACGTTGTGTACTGTTAATAAATTCTACCGATATTTATCTAACTTATACATACTAAAACTATATATGCAGTATATAATATACAGAAAAAACACTATATGTATATGTATATATATATATATATATATATATATATATATATATATATATATATATATATATATATATGTATATATATATATATATATATATATATATATATATATATATATATATATATATATATATATATATATAAATGTATATGTAAAATCATAACATTACCTCGTTATTAGTTCACGCGTCTCAAATTTACCTAAAAAATAATGTAGTGCAGCATCTGTTTGCATGCCATTAAAATTGAAAAACTAGAGGTATAGCTCTGCCAAAAAATTCCCAAACGATTTAAACAGGCAGCCTGCAACCACACTATGTTATCTCTATTTAAAAACGCAGCGGGCAACGCTGCCCCGTTCGGAATATTTTGACCAGAGCTGTACATAAAACAAAAATCTTTTTTTTTAAGTCTAATATTTAATAAAATTATTTAAATGGAATACAATTATTATTCTTACTATTAAAAAAGTGTTCCTGGTAATAAAACACTAACACACAAGTTACAATTAAAAACACATATTTTCCTCAAAGCGGAGACCAACTAGCCAATCACTGCATCGTGTTTTCCGAGGAAAGAAGGTAATTCCTAAGTAAAGTCGCAGACAAAAAGACAGTGACTTAAAAACGTACAGTCAACGACAAAAAGTAATAGAATTTTGAATAAATACAATTAAATGCATTGCACATGAAAATTACGAAAGTTTCAGA
>OX439136.1:827180-869680 GCA_949318235.1 Ecdyonurus torrentis
ATATGAAGCTGTGAGTTTATGATGTAACAGCTCACTATTTAACACACGCAGAAACAAAAGTGAGCAATGTTGTCATAAAACCACACTTTTCATTTCGTAAGTGCAATAACATCGTAATGATATTAAGTATTATATGACAAAAAAACATTGCAATAACATATAAGAATAACATATTTTTATATAACTGAGCTGATATGGCCGAGTGGTGAAAGTAGCTGACTCGTAGCCGTGTACTCCTCACCGAGTATAGGTTCGAGCCACTGCTCGATGAAGTGTGTACAGTCGAAGGCAAATAAAAGGTTACAATTTAAACTTGTTCCTCATTTACGCGCCTTAAACTTTATGTTGAAACGAGATTTTTGCCTTATATTCACGTTCCTTCAAAACATTTATATAAAACTCAATAGAGGTCGCCACTATCGCTCAAGTAAATAAGTTACCAATCACCTGAGCGAGAGTGGCGACCTCTATTGAGTTTTATATAAATTTTTTGAAGGAACGTGAATATAAGGTAAAAATCTCGTTTCAACATAAAGTTTGAGGCGCGGAAATGAGGAACAAGTTTAAATTGTAACCTTTAATTTGTCTTCGACTGTACGTGAAGTGTGAGAGCACAACATGTTGCACGATGTATGTTTACATGCATTCCATGACGACGCATAGTATTCGTGAGGTGCATGATTGATGTGATTGCACCTACCAGCCTGCCTAGATGTTTCAATGGTTTCTCTAGGCTGTAATGGCAAATATCGGGCTGTGTACTTACGTTAGGCCGTGGCCGGCCGCCTATGCTTTGTTAATAATTTGAAAAGTCCTTAGCTATCAATAAGACAATGTCTTCACTGGAACTGTGGTTGGTGTAGCAAAATAACAAAATATGGCAAGGTAAACCAAAAAAAAAAAAAAAAAAAAAAAAAAAATAGTGGAAGTAAAAATTGTGATACAATTATAATATATGAAAATTTTAGTCATGTATATCATAAAGAAATCATGAACTATTAAAAAATTATAATTTTTTTACTTTATCTTTAAAATCATATCAAAATACATTTTTTTCATATATTATACTGTATATTATTATATAATACAGATTATGTACAGTCGAAGACAAATAAAAGGTTACAATTTAAACGTGATCTATATTTGCGCGCTTCAAAACTTTATATGACAACGAGATTCTCGTGCCACTAGAGGCCACCACAATCGGTTACGTTTAGAGTTCTCTTTCAGGGTCTTGGCTGCTTGGCTGCTTGGCTGGCAAAACCAAACAATCCTCGTGTTGCACGCTTACGCACTTTGCTCTCCAAACCTCCACATCATGCTCTCTCTCTCTCTCTCTCTCTCTCTCTGCCGTTGTGACAGCAGACAATATTAAATATATTTTGTTCTCAAGCAAATATGCATAGAATAAAAAATTTTCTTGAAAAAAAAATAGAAAGTTATTTCAATGAATATTTAAAATCATAATGAAATAAATTCCTATTATATATGCTTCATTTATTTATTAAATTTAATTATTTGTGTGTATGTTTATTTATTTATACATTTATTGCTTGAAATTTAAAATATACCAAAGTTGATATTTAAGGTAAAGGCTACCTAATAAATAGATTTTTATCCAGACTTAATGTCCAAACATGTTCGTTATGAAGCATGTAACTTGATTGGCAGTGAGTTTGAGTTGGTTATGTTTTTATCTTTTTTTCCGAATAGTAAAATAAAAATATATAATATATATATTAACGAATGTAACGTATAAATGAGTCATTATATATTTCATAATTTCTAAGAAATGTTCAATTAAATATAAAAGAAAAATCTAGGAGATTTATTTATTGACTTTTTTTAAAAACTGATATTGCGCATTTGCTTGAGAAGAAAACGTGTTCAATATTGTCTGCTGTCACAACGGCAGAGAGAGAGAGAGAGAGAGAGAGAGAGAGAGAGAGAGAATGATGTGGAGGTGCGGAGAGCGACGTGCGTATAAGCGTGCAACACGAGGATTGTTTGGTTTGCAAGCCAAGCAGCCAAGAAGCTCACCTGAAAGAGAACTCTAAACGTAAGCGATTGTGGTGGCCTCTAGTGGCACGAGAATCTCGTTTTCACATAAAATTTTGAAGCGCGCAAAGATAGATCACGTTTAAATTGTAACCTTTTAGTTGTCTTCGACTGTACTTTATCATTTTTTGTTTATTTTATATTTTATGTATTTATGTATATCAGTATACAAGTTATAGTTTTGTATTTTAATCTAAATAAGAGTAGAACATGTATTTAATCCTTATTAATTTTTAATAATATTATTATATTGTTATTTTTTTATAATATAAAAATGTATTAAAAGCTATAAATTAACAGATGCGTAATGAGGCCAAAATGTAAAAAAAAAAACAGCTTTTCTACTTGATTAAATAAAAAGTCAAAACAACATAAATATGAACGTACCATATAAAAGTCAAAGGTAAACAACTGGTTTTGGTGTTTTATCATTTTATGTTTTTATACATTTTTTATATACTATTCATGTAAATAGCAATACTTTTGTACATAAATTTATATATGTAAAAATAAAAAAATATATATGTATGTATATTCAATATATATATATATATATATATATATATATATATATATATATATACATACATACATACATACATACATACATACATACATACATACATACATACATACATACATACATACATACATACATACATACATACATACATACATACATACATACATACATACATACATACATACATACATACATACATACATACATACATACATACATACATACATACATACATACATACATACATACATACATACATACAAGTAGAGAGGGGTGGCAGGTTCTGTTCTAGATATGATAACATGGTGTTCCTATGCTAATGCATGTTAAATTTTAAGGAGCCAAGGAGCCATTCTCCTGCCTACCCAACTGTATAGTAAAATATACATGCAGAATATAGTATAGCGTTTTTAATATGTCATAAATATTCTTATTGTATAAAAAATAATATATACATGAAATATGCATATTTTTTATTATTATGTATACGATATGTTAACAATGATATTGTATATTATAATGTTTCTTAAAGTTAATTTTTTAACATGTATATTTTACAATACATATTTATACGCTTTATACTTGCTATACCTGGATATATAAATGTTATATACAAGTTACGTTGCGGCATCATATATCGTGTATTCTATTTCTCGCTCTGTCCGCACAATTATTATTTCTCTTCTTTGCTGACATATAAGAGAGTACTTGTTGTAATACTTTTACTATAGTTATGAACTCCGAATATACATACACATATATAAATATATATTTTAAAGTATTATAACATGACGTTACAAATTATTTTTTGCTATAGCTACGATTCATAATATAACGTTAAAACATTATATAGTAATATACAGAAGACGGTATATGATTTTTTTTTCTCAAGTTAGCATAAATATATTATTAAAACTGCGTGTTATATCTATATAGCATTATATATAGAGTTTTAATTTGTATTTAGTATAGTAATTTTTTTTTATATTATATATATGATGTAGCACTAATATATAATTTTGGTTGTATTATACATTTATATATATATTTATTATATATATATATTATATTTAAATATTGTTCTAACGCTTCCTACATCGATTATTCAAATTATCGATTTTACTGTAATTCTTAAATTATATAAGTTTGAAGATTTATAAAAGAAACTCATATGATCTTCATCAGTCGACAGAACAACATCTACTCCGCAAAACTGAAAATGACTTCATTTGTAAGTATTGCTTTTTTTTTTTTTAAAGTAAATTACAAATTCTTTATTTGAGTTAGTTATTACAATTTTACGCTTAATGTTACAGAAAGCTGAAGTAGAACTCCTTCAAGAGATGGGACACATATTCCCTACATATTCCTGCAAAAATTTGGTTGAAAATAAAACCTATCGTGTTATGAGCTTCGAAAAAAAGCCTTCTATGTACAATGAAGATTTGGTTCTTACTACTACAGTACAGCTTGATGAAAAAGACGTGGTGAACGTCTATCTTCCAGCCAGAATTAATGCAAATAAGTTCTCTGATGATTTTATAACTAACTACAACAGTTGCCCAGTCACTGAAAAAATGTTCATGGTCTACAGGGGCATGAAGGGAAAATACATTGATATTGAATTTTCTTCACAGTACTTTTCTTAAATAAAGAAAACAATGTCTAAAAAACTATTCTATGTTTATATTTATAAAAACAAACCTTTTTCCTACTATAGTTACATAATAAATTATACATATAGAGTTTTTTTTTAAATAAGATTTAGAAATTTTTCTTATAATATATATTTTTATTTATTTTTATAAGGAGGTTCTACATATTAATACGAGAACATATTATTTAAATATATATATATATATATATATATATATATATATATATATATATATATATATATATATATATATGTATACGTATATTTATATATATACGTATATTTATGTATTACAAAGATAAAATTATTTAATAATAGTGAATATATGGATAGAAGAATTAACATATGTTTAGCTATATGAATATTAAATTTAAACATTATTTAGATAATAACAATATAATATATTTTAACATATATGAATGCAGCTATGTAGAATTTATATGTGTTATATATGTTGTTAGTAGTACATTAGTTATTATTTAGACATGTCTACGTACAATATTAGTTAGTGGAGTATATTCTACAATTCTATCATGCATTATAATACAGTATGCAATTGTGGATGTAGGGAATGCTGTAGTAGCTTCTATTTCTATACGAACATCAACAGTTGTGGTTTTGATGGATTCCTTCTGTTTTGAGCAATCAATGACGAACATAGTTCCCATGCTAATGAATTCAGGATATGATAAAAGAGGCTTTGGTGTAGTACCATAGTAACTCTTCTGAAAGGCTGCGTAGTTAGTGTACAGCATTGCACATTGCTTTCTTTTCATATCTAAATTGAAGTCAACATAAGGGAAACATTTTCCATTAATATAGGCTTTAATATTTCTGATGTTACAATGGTCATATGCATTTATATCATATGTTACATTGTTGCGTTTTCCTGTTTGAAAAGCTATAATGATATAACGAGGTCGCTCGATGGATGTCATTGCTTGAAGTTGCCACTCATCACGCGTTGTAGTAGTAGACATTGGTTTCTCAGCTACAAACCAGCTTCTAAATCCAAGGAATATAGGCCTATCAGCTTGAAGGAACGATAGCAAACGGAGCTTGGTTTCATCATCTACTTCAACGTGAGGCATCTTCCACTTGAACTTTGAAATTTTGATGTGAGTGACTTCAACAGACGCTGGAGTTGAACCTGAAGCTGCTACAGGTGTAGTTATAACAGCATTGTAGTCATTTTGAGAGCGAAGAATAACTAACTCTTGTTTGCAGTTGATGATTATTTTGGTATGATCTTCAAAGAATCCCATGAGTGTGTTCAAGGGTACAGCTACATTAAATGACCCATCTTCTTGATTCAATATTGAAGTAGTTTCTGTAGGAGTCCAGCCACTGTTTGACAATAGTTTTCTTTTACCATCGGTAAAAGATACTAGGCCTTTTAATGTACTTGCAACACCAACGTTTCTTGTTTGGTCGATCTCTACATCATTGATTTTATAGTGCATTTCACTGATCATATGTGCTAGAAAATTTTTAACTAGCTTGGTTTTCTTAGCAGCATTGTTGTCGGCACCAAGAAGATGTCCCTCAACGTATAATATACTCTCACTTGGTAGAGTGTATATATCTTGATTTTTAATTTCAATCCTTATTTCATCTGTATTTTCATATCGTGTACCAGCATATGCTTCATGATCTCTGTATTCAATGCTTGTAATGCTATTATTCAACTCAAGGTCACTATTAATTTGAAGTATATCCATTATAGTAGGATATGCTATATAACTTATATAGGTTTTAATCCTATCTCTTTCAGGAACTGAAAATTTTCTGGTGTTAACGTTTTGCGTCCTTGTACGTTACTGACTATTTTCTGCACATTTCCCTTCTTATATTGCTTTTTAAACACTAAGCCCATATTAAATAGCTTTTCTTATATGAAGTCTTATTGTTATGGTTTCACCTCTAAAATTGACTATATTTCCATCCTGGTCACATATTTTAAGACAGAGTTGATCGACTATGGTGACATCTACAGGTAGGTATATGACATTATTGGGTGCTTCAATTATTTTAAAGCCTGGTGCTACTTTAGGAGCAAAACAATGTAATGAATGTGAAGGTATTCCATTTATGTAGGATCCACTTGATATATTACTTTGTATATCTAAGGTATGAACCTTCATAATATCAACAATATTATCAGCATAGTGTGGAGTTGAGGCTTTAAGTATTGTTTTGTTGAAACCAAGTAATAGCCCTATGGAACCTGGCTGTGTAAAATCTATGTCAACTGAACATTTAATAAAAACTTTCAGTGTATTCTTGTTAGCAAACACACTAAATGATATACTCTCTTTTTGTAGTTCAGATTTTATATATGAAGTAATGTCTTTAAGCTCATAGCTGCCAGTTGGAAGCTCTAGTAATTTACCATTGCCATAATGTAGCTTATTGTTAGTATCATCTACGTTAGGTACAGAGAAGTATGCACAGAAACTAAGTAAACCAACTTCATATTTTGCTCCATCATTAAGTGCTATAGGAGGATAAATATCACTATTAATAACACTAGAGGGTTGTGATACTGTCAAAGTATAAGACATGACTGAATAGAAAGTATTTTTATTTTGTTTTATATACATAAAAATCCAATACATAAATGTCCACATACAACAGTGTTATAGCTTTGGTAGTTTTGACGGTTATAGTTAACATTGCAATTTTTCACATAGTTTAAAAACTCCATTGGAGGCTGCAAGTTTCCAAAGCTGTCAAAATATTCTATGTTATTACAAGATTTTCTATAGCATACCCAGTGTGTGCCTGGACCACTGCTGCCATCTAAGTTGATTATAGCACTTTCATATTTCAAAGGCTTCTTAGGTAATTTATCTCTCATATAAACATTTCTAAAATGCTTTACATTAAGTTTTTTACAATGGTATTTCAATTCAACATTAGACAAAGCATGAGATGGCAGCATGTAATTTAGTTTTTTGATTTAATAACTAGACCATAGCCTGCTTTATATGGCTTGAGGAAAAACCCAGCTCCATTCTTCTTACTTTTTCCACCTATAGCTATAGCCTCCATCTTCTCGTTGTGGCGTTTCATTTCCCCCAACTGCTTTCTTGCATTATGAGCTTCATTAACTGCCCTTGCAATGGTAGAGGCTCCTCCAAAGAGTGCACCTGCTGCAGATAGTCCAGCAAATATTGGTACCAAAGGCAGTATACCTCCTGTCTTGGGAATAGGAATAATTCTTGGTGTTTTCTTCAATACTTTGATTTGCTTCATTGTTTTCTTGGCTGCTTGTAACGCAACTTTGGCTGCATCTTTAACATTCTTCATACCAGATTTTCTTATAGCGGTTTTAACACCACGTAGCTTATCTTCAAATTCATCCTTCTTAGTAGATGGCTTCTTCAGCTTTCCTCCTAGCTTTACCTTTGCTTTCATAGCACCAGTAACTAGCATACTTGCAAGTTTTTCTCCAAGCGATGCGCTTGGTGCTTTGACTCTCTTCCAAGCCTTTTCAGCTAAAATATTGTCAGCCTTATGGCGTTCTGTTGTATCTTTTGTTTTTGAATAAAATATATCATGTTCTTTGCAAGCCTCGTCGAGAGGATTTATACCTTCATCTCCAGCAGCAAGCCTCTCTGCTAACTTAGTATTCGGTCCACAAAATTGATAGCCAGGGATGTGAAGCTCACTTGGAACTTTGCTCAGAGCATCTGTGACCCAACCACTGCCTTTGGCGTCTAGACTCATTATGCATGAAGCTTATAAAGAACTTTTCTATATATAGATGTATAATGTTAAAAATATATCAGTGTTAAAGATGAAGCTAATACCACAACACGTTCGCCTGCCTATAACTAATATTCAGTTAGGAGTGCAACAGACTGCTAGAAGCAAGCATAGTTCACTGTTTCCTAACAGTATACGTGCTCTGATTTGCGGTCCATCTTCTTGTGGGAAAACTAATCTTATGCTTCACTTAATAACAAATCCAAATGGTCTAAAGTTTGAAAGTCTTTATGTGTATAGTAAAAGTTTGTTTCAGCCAAAATATACGTTCTTAAATGATATGATGATATCAATACCAGAAATAAATTATCAAACATTCAGCAACACTAATGAAGTACTACCTCCAGAAGATGCTAAAGAAAATTCAGTGTTCATATTTGACGATGTCATATGTGATAAGCAAGAGAATATGAAGAATTACTTTAGCATGGGACGCCATAAGTCTGTAGATTGCTTTTATCTATGTCAAACATATGCTAAAGTACCAAAACATTTAATACGTGATAATGCAAATATCATCATACTCTTCAAACAAGATGAATTGAACATGAAGCATGCTTTCATGGATCATGTAAGCCCAGATATAAGCTTTGATCAATTTAAAGTTATATGTAACCACATATGGAATGAAGATTATAGCTTCCTTACCATAGACAAAGAATGTAAAATTAATGAAGGAAGATTTAGAAAAGGGTTTGACCATTATATTGATATAAGCTCAATGCTCTAGGTAATACATTCATTTACATGTAGTACTTGATAGTGAAAACATCATCTGTGCTTTTTTATAGTGCTACATATAGTGTTTATCATTACTATAGCATTTAAATATTTACTCTACCCGTTTAAGTAAAACAGCTACCCGTTTTTATAAAACGGCTATGCGTTAATATTAAACGGCCACCCGTTTATTTACAACGGCTACCTGTATTATAGTTATAGCTCACCATACTTATAATACTGCTTTATTCTTACCATAATCTGGCTTATATAATTTTATATAGTACGTTGATGTATTTATGTTTATAGTTACATGGCTAAGGCTTATAATTCTATAACTACTCATACCATCAAGAGAGCAACTAGATTACTTCTTAGTGGTTTGATATGTAAAAGTAATAAGGCTAGCCCTTTTGTATATAAATCAGTGTATTTATCTGTTAAATAAAGATATACTGTTTGCATATATTCACAATTTTAACATGAAGACAGTTGGCAAACCAAAGCAAAGCATTACGCTTGACATCATTGCAAGTTCAAAGGCTATAAGAAGTAAATATAAAAAACTAAAATTGAATAATGCTAAAATACAAGAAAACCTTGAAGTAAAGTACCAACCTATCATTAAACCATTGAATGAATTAGTTAAAGCAAAGAAAGCAGTCATAACAGAGAGTAAATCTACAACAACAAATTTCAAAGATTCTGACGAGGAAGAAGAGGAGAAAGAGGAAGAAGAGGAGGAGAAAAGAGAAGAACACGTTATAATAGACATCGAAAAACTCAAGAAACAATTCAACACACCTAAAGGAGAACGTTTTGCTAGAGAGAGAGTAAAGCAGCTTGGTGTATATGCAGCAAAATATATACTTTATCATTTGAGTGGAAAATATGAAGATCAGCTTGATACACGCTATGGAATACGCGCCTACACAAACAAGTGGTTCCTAGGAGATTCCACAGTGAAAATTCATGATGATAAAATATATATAAAGAAAGGTATATATAATGGAACTCCAGGCTTATTTGAATTGTTGTTTATGAAACAACCAGATGCAGAAATTTATACAACACGTGATTTACAGCAATATAAATCAATGTTAGAAGCAACAAATGCCCATAAACAGTACTACAATGCTGGTAATCAGAAGGCATCAAATAGAGGCTTTAAGTATACTAAAATAATAAAGCCTTTATTCAATCAGCAAGACAGTCATACTGGATTTGGTATGGTAGCAAATAAGCCTATATACGAGTACTGGGATGATCCTAATGAATTAGTGGATAGACTACGCTTATTACTTAGTTCAAAAGGGGCTGGGAATAATAGCCATCAAAATGAAATTACATCTATTGTAGAGGAGCTGCGTGAATCAAACTATATAAAATAACATGTAATACTAATTTTATCATTACAGCAATGAGTGTTGACAAGTTTGGACGTTCTTCATACCAGTTCCAGCAAAAGCATGGCTTTGTAGAAGTGTTGTATGAGGAAGAAGAAGTATTAAATGCTAAAAGAAGAAGAATTACTAACGTTGAAGATCCTATAGACCATAAGGATGCTGCTAATAAACTTTATGTAGATACTAAAACTGATAGTAATTTAATTAAAAGTGAAGCCAACACTCTAAAAATAACAGAAGAAAACTTACAAGCAGCTATAGAGAAAGAAAAGGAAGACCTTATTAGCATTGTAAATAACTATAAAACTGAAGGTATACCATTAACAAGAGTAACTGGTGATCCAAGTGTTAGTGTTGAAATACTTATACTACGTATATTAAGAAAAATATTAGGAGAATGGCAACAGTAAAAGAAACATTGGTAAATGAGTTACATAAGCCTGCTAGAAAAAACTATCCTAGACGTAAAATGGTGATGAAAGGCATTGATGATCTCTGGCAAATAGACTTGGTTGAAATGAATGAATATTCTCGAACAAACAGAGGCTATAATTACTTGCTCACTATCATATGTGTATTTTCTAAGTATGCTTGGGCTATTCCTATAAAAAATAAAACTGGTGCTTTAGTAACAATAGCTATGGAGAGTGTGTTTAAGAAAGGACGTATACCAAAAAATATACAAAGTGACATGGGTAAAGAATTTTATAATGCTACATTCTCTGCACTTATGCAAAAATACAATATAAATCACTATAGTTCATATACTACAATGAAAAGTTTTATATGTGAAAGATTCAATAGGACTCTTAAGACCTTAATGTGGAAGAAATTTAGCTTACAAGGTAATTATAAATGGTTAGGTATACTTCCACAGCTTATGTTAACCTATAATAACACTGTACATAGTACTATTCGTATGAAACCTGTAGATGTAAGCAAAAAGAATGAAAAGTTACTGTTAAACAAAATATATAAAATAAAGCCTATAACACGTAAGAAGCCTAAATATATTGTTGGTGATAGGGTAAGAATATCCAAGGCAAAATCTGTATTTGCAAAAGGTTATACACCTAATTGGTCTAATGAAATATTTAAAATTGTTAAAGTTAAAGCAACTAACCCAGTTACATACTTGTTAAATGATTATTTAGATCAACCTGTGCTTGGTGGCTTTTATGAAGAAGAACTTCAAAAAACTAATGTTGATGAAGTATATTTGATTGAAAAAGTTCTTAAACGTTCTGGTAATAGATTGTTTGTAAAATTTTTAGGTTTTGATAAGAAGCATAATGCTTGGGTTAATAAGAATGATGTATTTAAATAAATAAAATTTATATGTTTAAATTGATTTACATACTTTTATTTCTATACCTTTATATACAGTAGGAATATTATATCATTACAAAGAAAATTGCTATAAGCTTTACATACTGTTATTATATACATATACATTATGTATATATTATATACACATTATTATTAATTGCTTTTATCATATACTTTACATTAAAAATTTATTTTTACAAATAGTATACTATATATATATTATTATACAAAATTTTACAAAGCTAAAATGTTTCACTATATATTACATATCATTTACGTTATTTAGAGAACTTTTATGACCATAAGGAATAGTGTGAATACCATCCTCAAGAATTATTCTTTTATCATCATATGGACTTAAAGCTACCTTACAACATGTAACAGTATCAACAATATGTTTCTTAGACTGTATTGTTTGAAAATTAACATGATGTATTTTCTTAGCGTTTAAACACTCTAAAAAATCATCTTTATGAATTTTCATCTTTACAGCATATGACTTTACACCTTTAATTTTCTTAATATGCTCATCTTTAACATCAATGCAGTACATTTTTGGTCGTAAACCAATGAATTCTTTAATAGGAGTACCATTAGTTTCATCTTTGAATTTGCCAAGCTTTTTCATATTTGCAATAGAATAGCATGGATGGCTCTTTGGATATCCAGACGTATCAAAGTGCGATTCTAGTTCTTTGATATCATCGTAAATATCCAACGTTTCAGCTGTAATTATAAAGCTGTCAGTATCACAATAAAGTAAATGTATTTTTGGCCCGTAATATGGTTTGAGTACACTATATAAAAAATCATACATAATCGTCTTAGATATATCAAGGATACACATTCCTATATATATGGGTTTATTCATATAAACAGATTCTTTAGCTAAGTGTACAGCTACTATATTTTCTGAGAATATGGTTCTGTCGAGGAAATTACTTTTGTTAATTAACCTTTGAATGCCTTGCTCTGTTGTTACAATTTGCATATTCAACCTATTACGTATATTTTCCATAGTCTTACCATATACAGCATTATTCATCAACTTATAAAAGTCCCTTTCAAAATCATTCATTGCTTTTTTCCTTGCTTCTGTATTTAGCCTTATGTATGGTTCTAACCAGCAAGAGTGCAAGAATTTTATCCCTCTATGAATTTTTGTTATTTCTAAGCCATGCTTCATTGCCTGTAACAGTACTGTATAATGTGCTATATATTTTTCTTTATTATGAAGTGTTGTTAACAGTTTAGGATATTTTGAACCTACTGGAGTTTGCTTTATAGGTAAAAAAGGCAGATCAGAATGATAATCATGCAAAACCTCAGGATATAGAACATCAACCTCAAATATATAACCATAGTCTGTATCATCTAATTTTTCCAAATCACATATATTTACATCACTAACCCACTCAAATCCCCCATAAGGTAATCTAGATGACATCCCTGCGCCATATAAATTATTACTGTCTGCATAAAGCAAATAGACTTCTGGTAACATAGGGTCGTAATCCACAAAGTATGGATTATTAGCAATAGCATGACGTTTAACACACTGAGTTATACCTCCTCTTATACCCTCTTCAAACATAAGCAACATATCATATTCAACAAGAAGCTCTAGAGTTATACCAGTATATTTAAGAGCAGCATCCCACGCTAAACCTGGCGCAGTATAGTAATAACTTGGATCTAATTGATACGTTTTCATACATAATGAACGAAAGTGCTCAAAAACATCTGCAAGTATAAGAACATCAGTACGTAAATACAAATCACTATAATCACCTAGAGTTTGTATGTTAAATGTATCCCACACATTTCTTGCATGCTGATAATCTTCATCTGATATATCGTTTTCATTTAGTTCACTATAGAAGTCTTCTTTTTCTGGTATACAAGTTTCCTCCAGCTTTTTTAAGCTGTCTGTATAGTCATAACAATAAACACCTTTACGAGTTAATAATTTTAACTCATTATCTGTCAGTGAGCTATTATGAAGCTTAGTTTCTTTAAAGGAATCTTTTGGTAAGTTTTCTGCTAATTGAGCAAGGCTTGTAGGCATGAATCTGAATGTGTCTAAAAACCTACAATTGATATTTCCTACCTTCTTAGTAAAGGAGATATATTTTTCTTCTGTATTAGGAATAACTTCTACATTTCCAGGAATAGTGTCTAGAGCCTTTATAATGAAATGAGAATCATAGTTTGACAACCCATGCATAAATATTGGCAGAGTTCTGGGCTTTCTGTTATTTAGATTACATATATTATGTGCAGCTCCTCTGTATTGGCCAGTGAGATGATCATGATCACGTACTTTATAATTTTGTTGTGTAAATTCATGTTTACACAAATAGCATTCTTTAGCATCTTTATGACTAACTTTCTCGTTGTCAGTTAAATCATTCATCGGGTCATACTTCCTGTATATTTCCTTGACGTTATTTGCTATATCTTTAATATAATTTACAAAGGCAGATCCAACATCATCTTTATCATATTTTTTTCTGTACATAATCGGTTTCTTAGGTAAATACTTTTTTTCATTATCTAAGAGATTGTTTGATTTAACATGAATGCAAAAGCTAAGTAGTTCATGGTGTTGTTGTTTTGTAGTGCTACTTACACCTGGTCTTGGATCACACGAAGAATACTTTTTAAGCAAAGATTCAAAATCTGCATATATAACTACTGGCATGATAATAGAATGTTCAACATTTTTAAATTTAATTTTAGACTTTTCTGCAGTGGGCATATCTATCCTTACAGTTTTTTTCTTATCACAAATTTCCTTATGTATCCTCATTCTCATCTCACCCTTTCTTGTCATTGTGTAATATGTAAAGCATTTCTTACATATAATTTTCTTCCTTGTTGATTTTGAAATTTGCGATCCTACTAATCTGGCAAAGTTTGAAATGTAACAATAATGTGAAACACCATTATAAGTAACATATAACAAGTCTCTATGATCTGGAAGCTCTGTGTTGCAAACTTTAATGGGGTATATATTATTACCTTCACCAATGCTAAAGACATTAATGCTTATATTATTTTTTCTCTCAAAGATTGGAATTTCTTTAAGTAGAGTTGGTGACGATACACAACTAAAATCATATCTATGATTTATATTTACATAGCTACCTGGAGACGACTTATCTCTATTTATTAATTTGCTAAGTATTGCATATTCAAAGCACCTTTGGTCGGTATTTTGTACATTTATAATAGCTTTACGGTTTGTAATTTCTTTTGGAATCTCAATATAGCTACATCCATACAATGGTGAATATTTATTTATACATACTTCAAGCCCATGAACCATATGACTAGTCCATCCACTACCTTTCCCTTGAAATTCACTCATTTCTTTTTGCAACTTATCAAAGGATTTTTGAATTAATGAATTCAAGTCAGATTCCCTATACACTGACACATTTTTTTGTTTTAAAAAGTTTGTCTTGACACTCCCCTATTAAATTAGCATGTTCAACATTAAACTTAAGATTGACTTTAACACATGTTTTTCTTTGTAATTCCTTTTGTATTAAATATTTAACAACATTGTTTTTAGATTGTAGATAATCAACAGGATTACTAATGTTTAAGTTATTTTGTATGTTGTATGTTACAAGTCTGCTTTTAAATGCAGTCTCTACAATGGCTATTTCTTTTTTCTCGACGTCAGTGATTTCATCTAAACTTTTCTCCTTCTCTAAATTTAATTTAATTTTATCATTATTTGCAATGTTTACTTGTGATGTAGAGGCTATACCTAAGCCTCTTTTACTACATGGTTTCTTATGATGAGTCTTTAAATTGTCACTTCTGGAGAAATTTTTATTACACATAGTACACAAAAATTTCTTACCAAAAAACTCTGCATTTTCGGTATCATCTGATATTTCCTCTATGGTGTCTTTAATGTCTAGCCTTGATTTCTTGTTTTGAAAATTGTTCTTACAGCTATAGTCTTTGTGTCTTTTTAAATTTTTGTTCTGTGTAAACACTTCACAACAGTTATCACAATGAAAAATCCTTTTATTATGCACTAAGTGTCCATGAATTTGGGCTTCTTTTTTCTCTTTGAAGCTTAACTCGCAGCTGTCACACTGAATTTTAATATCAGCTTTGCTGAGCGCCATGCTTGTTTCTGTGAACAAAGTTAAATCATACATAGTTTTTCTTATTTATTATTCTTACTGTTGAACTTAAATATAAGTATATATCAGCACATTATTTGCAACTATCTTCATATTAATATAATACATAGAGTATAATATATATGATTTTTGTCATATTATTAATATGCCATTATATATATTTCGTTATTTTAATATTACATAGCAAAACGTGTTTTTCAATATTCTCATTACACACAAACACACACACACACATATATATATATATATATGTATATATATATATATATATATATATATATATATATATATATATATATATATATATAAAATATTATTATATACAATATTAATTTTTCTCTCTGGAACATATTAAAATTATTAATATAAAAAACACACACATTAATATAATATAAAAATATATATATATATATATATATATATATATATATATTATAAGCTATAATACTGTTAAGATAATAATGTACTGTTCAAGTTATATACTTCGATCATAATAGGCATTTAAACAAAAAAAAATTGTACTTTAAAAATATACATGCGCTGAAAAGAAAAAAATAACATTAGCACAATGTATGCATTTTGTCATGTTATACATAATGTATAAGGTTTTGACACATACATCTCTTCTCTTGGTTTGCGAAATATTCCTAAAATATTATTAGCCTATAAAAATTGTGTACTTCACTTACTTCATTTTACAAGAATAAAAAAAATATTACTTCATTTACATGCGCTGAAAAGAAAGTATAAGCTGCTCGAAGTGCTCGATGTATGCATCACACCATGTTATCCCCATAGTATAGCCACATAGCATAGGTCTTTAATACATCTCTTCTCGTGCTGTACAATTCGTGAAATATTCCTAAGATATTATTAGCCTGTAATGATTATGTACTTCATTTACTTCATTTTACTAGCATAAAAAAAATACTTCATTTACTTGCGCTGAAAAGAAAATAAAGCTTCTTGATGTATGCATCACACCATGTTATCCCCATAGTATAGCCACATAGCATAGGTCTTTAATACATCTCTTCTCTGGCTGTCCATGTCATGAAATATTCCTAAGATATTATTAGTGTGTAATTATTAGCTACTTCATTTACTTTATTTAACATGCAATGAAAATAAAATATTATGTACTTCATTTAAATGCACTGAAAAAATAATTTTTTTTTTACATATTTCATTTACATGCACTGAAAATAAAGTATTATACTGCTTGACGTATGGGGTATGCTATGTTGCCAACGTATAATATCTCTTCTCTGGCCGTCTATAGCGTGCCGCTTTGCGTTCTCTCTTCTGTGGCTGTCCATGATGTAAAAACTATCATATCTTACCATATGAGAAGAAAAAAAAATTATTTCATTAGATATACTCACATTGAATATTCTTGGTCCAGCCTTAGTCTTGCAGTTAGAAGTACTGTACTACTGTGCGCTTGCTCCAAGTATTCAATATGAGGATTTCAATCTTCCGTGCAGATCTCTAGAAATATCATACATTTTAAACAGAGGTCCTGATAAAATTTGGCACAGGACCTCTGTGTGATCCGAGGATCATATATTGCAACTACTAACCTCTCAGTAGTAGCTGCGAGTTAAGTTTTTTCTTGTCCACCACATCTGCCCTACCAATTCACAGTCTATTTCGAAATATGATTTCTTCAAATTACAAAATCAATTTTTTTCCCGTAAAATTATTTTTAATCGGAATATTAACAAAAAGTCTGTTAAAACTAATCATTTACAATAAAACTGATACTTTTGTTTTAATAATCGATCATTATTAATCAATCTATCGACAAATTAGATCTCATTTCAGCACCTTTTTTTTTTGTATAAATACATTAAGACTTGAGAACTGCCATCTTAAATACTAAACAAAGAAGCGACATCTTTTTGAAAGTATGCAACTTGCAACGCACTTCTTATTTTTACATATATTGTAAAATATACAACCAAAATTATACATTAAAACATTAGTATATATCATTTATAATATAATGAAAAAAAAAAAAAAAAACTTAGTATACTAAATAAATTTAAACTCTATATAGTGCTATATAGATATAACACGCAGTTATAATAACATATGCACAGGCTATAAAAAATATATTTTATAAAGTATATGTGCAAAAAAATATATATATAAGCCTGGAGAGAGAGTGCATTTTGTGATGATAAGACAATGCCTTAGTTATACATATTATGATGCTTATAACGCATACATGCAGTGGAAAATATAGCAATATTTATAACATGTAATTTAAAAATTGGACATAAAGTATAATGTATTATACACTGTTTATACTGTATGATGATTGTGTCATGTGCATATTTCTATGTATTGTTTTAATGTAAGATTATATATAGTTACTATAGCAAAACATAATTTGTAACATCTTATTATAATACTTAAAAAAAACGCAATATTAGGAGTACATAACTTTAATAAAAGTATTACAACAAAAGTACTCACTTATACGAAAGCAAGAAGAAAAATAATAATTGTGTGGACACAGCGAAAATAGAATGCATGATATATGATGCCGCGACGTAACTTGTATATGACAATTTTAGCTTCACGTATAGCAATTTTAGTATACAGCGTATATGTGTATGTATTGTATATTATACACGTAAGTAATACCATATAAAAATATATATAATGTAAATAAAAATACCTAACTTTAAGAAAAATGTTATATATACAATATCATGGTTAACATAGCGTACACACATAATAATTTATAATATGAATTTTTCGTGTGTATAGTACTATAATAATATAAAAATATGTATAAGCTATATTGAAAATGCTATACTACATTCTGTATGTATATTTTACCATACAGTTAGGTAGGCAGGAGAATGGCTCCTTGGCTCCTTAAAATTTAACATGCATTAGCATAGGAACACCATGTTATCATATCTAGAACAGAACCTGCCACCCCTCTCTACTCATACATACATACATACATACATACATACATACATACATACATACATACATACATACATACATACATACATACATACATACATACATACATACATACATACATACATACATACATACATACATACATACATACATACATACATACATACATACATACATACATACATACATACATACATACATACATACATACATACATACATACATACATACATACATACATACATACATACATACATACATACATACATACATACATACATACATACATACATACATACATACATACATACATACATACATACATACATACATACATACATACATACATACATACATACATACATACATACATACATACATACATACATACATACATACATACATACATACATACATACATACATACATACATACATACATACATACATACATACATACATACATACATACATACATACATACATACATACATACATACATACATACATACATACATACATACATACATACATACATACATACATACATACATACATACATACATACATACATACATACATACATACATACATACATACATACATACATACATACATACATACATACATACATACATACACATATATATATATATATATATATATATATATAATAATAAATTGACCCAGTTAATGACAAATAAATAATTTCATATGATTATATTTTTATTTATTTGTTAACACACAATTTATACATACTCCCACCAAGGCACTTGGTTCATTGTATTTTTACACAATGTCTTTATAATTAAATAACTCCTAAAAAAATCATAAATTTATTTTATATTGCAAAACAAATTAAATGTTGTAACACAAAAAGATGCAAAGTTATTTTCAAATTACAGAATACATAATTATATAATGGAAGCAAAAATTAATACATATATATAAATTGTGTTAAAGAAGTTTTTTGTCATATTTACTTTAATTTCGTTTTTATCTTTAAATTTTTTTCACTCTATTCATGGAATTTAATTCCCCAATTTAGATAACAAGGATTTTTTAGTCCTTCAGTAATTGTACTAATAATTTTTGTACAATTATAGGATTGATTTCTGCAATTGAATGAGGAAGGTGAATTTTTTTTTTTTTGAGTTTATTTTATTTTTGGAAGGAGCTTTAAAAATTTTTGAGGTGGTATTTTTTCTTAGAACGATTAGAGCATGCGAAGTATTTTTAATAATTTTTTGAAAATCAGTCTACAAAGCCTGTGACGTCATCAGTCAACTTTTTTGTCAGCAAATACTAATCGTTCGAGGTTCAGTAACCAGCTCGTTCTCAGGATTTCAAAAAACTGGCTACTGAACCATACAGTCAATACTTTCCGAAATAAATGCCCGATTGATGACGTCACAGACTTTTTAGGTCGATTTTCAAAAAAACTAATTAAAAATACTTCCCATGCCCAAATCGTTCTAAGAAAAATATCGCCTCAAAATTTTTTAACGCTATTTTCAAAATTGTCATAAAAAGTGAGGGTTGAAAAAATTAACTTTCCTCAATACTATAAATCGATGCCTCTGCGTCAAAAGCGAGCATCTACACTTTCCAGATTTCCGACCAAACGACTATCTACACTTTCCGATCAGTGCTGTAACCCGACTAGTGGCCATAAGCTTAACATTGCAGATGCTGGGCGGCGGAAAGTGTAGATAGTCGTTTTGTCGGAAATCTGGAAAGTGTAGATGCTCGCTTTTTAAGCGGAGGCATCGAAATATGAGTTTTTGGGTTTCTTGTATATAATGAAAGTTTTCAAAGTTACCTGCCTAATATCTAACCTATCTTGCACCTCTAATGTTGACCTCTAACTTAAAGCCACCTTATTTTATGTGTTCATAAATAATTTTAGAAAATAAGTCACTGTGATTGGCTCAGAGTCGTCTTTTAGTTCTCCGCCAGTAACAACAGTTTAGTTTTTTAATTAACTTATTATTAAATAAAATAAGATGGGTGCGCGTCTTTAGTTCGTTCTTTGTTACACATAAAAACAAAAATAAAAAATTTGCATTATAACTATGATCGGTCTTGGCGTGTTTGAATTTGTTTTAAAAAAAGTGGCACACAAACTCGAACAGTTCGTGTTCAACGAACACTATTTGGACTGCTGAATGATTGAAATTTTAAGTCTCAATCGAACACTTTTACAAATAAGTTTTAAGTGTTAAAAGTTAAATTAATTAATAATTTAGTATAAAAATTGGTGAATAGATATGTATATAATAAATAGATTGTCCACCTTTTTTTTTGTTTATACACATATAAAATTATGTGTAAATAAAAAGTTATGATAATATATATATATATATATATATATATATATTATATATATATATACGTATATATATATATATATATAATATATATATATACTTATATATATATATATATATATATATATATATATATATATATATATATATATAATATATATATATATATATATATATATATATATATATATATATATATATATATATATATATATATATATATATATATATATATATATATGAAAAAGTATTAATTTAATGACATATTCAAAAACATTAACAGTTCAATCGAAATTTTGGCTGTGTTCAACTTACAAAACATGTGAAATATTCGCATGTCTGGATTTTGTTCAAAAGAATTTTAGGTGTGTGTGATTGGTTCGAGTTCAATTAAAATGGTTTTCGACCCAAACACTGATTATGCTAGTTAATTTTTAGCACAATTTGTACATCATATTATTATGCTATGCTGCATAATAACTTTGTTACATAGGGCAAACATTAGGTATATTATTTTAATTTTGAAACGACAACTAACTGCAGCATAAAGTATGTTAAAATTTAAATAATTTCAAATTTGTATGCTATATCAACTATATATACTTTATTGTACAGTGATTATACTACATAACATAATAGTTAACATGTTCAGCATAATTACTTATGTTATTACAAAATAACAACATTAGTGCTCTACAATATAGCAAATGTTCAATGTGGCAACATAATGTATGCTATATTGTACAGTGATTATACTGCATAACATAATAGTTAACATGTTCAGCATAATTACTGATGTTATTACAAAATTACAACATTTGTGCTCTACAATATAGCAAGTGTTCAATGTATCAACATAATGTATGCTATATTGTACAGTGATTATACTACATAACATAATAGTTAACATGTTCAGCATAATTACTTATGTTATTACAAAATAACAACATTTGTGCTCTACAATATAGCAAATGTTCAATGTAGCAACATAATGTATGCTATATTAATTGTACAGTGATTATACTACATAACATAATAGTTAACATGTTCAGCATAATTACTTATGTTATTACAAAATAACAACATTTGTGCTCTACAATATAGCAAGTGTTCAATGTATCAACATAATGTATGCCATTCATTCATTCATTCAATCATTCATTCATTCATTCATTCATTCATTCATTCATTCATTCATTCATTCATTCATTCATTCATTCATTCATTCATTCATTCCTTCATTCCTTCATTCCTTCATTCCTTCATTCCTTCATTCCTTCATTCCTTCATTCCTTCATTCATTCCTTCATTCATTCATTCATTCATTCATTCATTCATTCATTCATTCATTCATTCATTCATTCATTCATTCATTCATTCATTCATTCATTCATTCATTCATTCATTCATTCATTCATTCATTCATTCATTCATTCATTCATTCATTCATTCATTCATTCATTCATTCATTCATTCATTCATTCATTGAATTTTTTTTCTCATAAAATGGATTATTTCTTGAAGAGATTCGAATAGACAGAGCCGTTATGTGTCTACAATTTTTATATTTGACACTTTCCATTTGTGTTAACCCTTGCTAGAGAAAACGAGGTTTAAAGAGTTATTTTTGCTCACGGTGACCGCACGGTGCTGCCTCGGCCGTTTTCTAAACTTCGCTCATTTGGTGTGCCGGGTGCAGGAAGCCTTACACAACACGGCTTGGCTTGAACCCGCTCCGCTGAAACTTGCAAGATTTTGGGCAAAGTGATTTTACATTTGGATGAAATTATTTTTACCTCAATTTTTGGGGTGTAAAAACTACCCTTACTCTTTAGTGGCCTGTAACTGGCCAAATAATACAAATTTCTAGTTTTTTATTTCAGAAATAGATGTAAAGTACCCTCAGCTGCCACTTTTGTATTTGACCCTTGCCGATTGACCATGCGCTTGTGGTACTTTTTGGTCTTTTCTTAGAAGTACAAAGGCGTCCTAAAGAAGACAGCAAGTTCTTTACATAACAAAAATTTATTAAATTTGGTGGTCTAAGATTTTTGTATCATTCCATGATGTATCTAACATTGGAAATTAATAGTAGTTTTAAGTTTTTCCAATTATCTCAAGCTATAAAACAAATAAAAAAAGGTGTGTATAATCCACTTTTAAGTACAACTATTTTTGAAAGTAATTTTAAATGTCGTTTGGAGCCGGTGCGCTTCTTCTTTGTAATAAAAAAATAAAATCAAAATTTTCCACGCTCCCTTATATATGCTTCGTTTCACGTATCTTCATAGCACCGTCTAACGCTATTTGGTCACTTTTGGTGGCGAATATCACATTAAGAGGTATTTTTTTTCATACAAGGCAATACCTGTTTAATATTTTGACCATAAAATGTGGCTGAATGCTGAATTAAGGTAAAAACTTAGAAATTTATATAAAGCACTAATATTTAATCTTGTACTACTTTTTCTCTACAAATTTGTGATAAATTATTAAAATCAATATATAAAAATGTTCTAATGTAATAATCATTCTATCTAAATATTAACAATAATTATTGAACTAAGGAAAAGTAATCAACAAATCTTAGCTCATTTTTAACGTAAAATGAAAAATATTTTAAGACATTCTTAATTTTATTTGCAGTGTGAAATACACCACCCTATTTTGTAGCCTCTATGAATGAATGTTTGTAACCTCTCTCTCTCTCTCTCTCTCTCTCTCTCTCTCTCTCTCTCTCTCTCTCTCTCTCTCTCTCTCTCTCTCTCTCTCTCTCTCTCTCTCCCCCCTCTCTGTCACTCTCTGTCCCTCTCTCTCTCTCTCTCCCTCTCTCTATGTATATCCCTCGGATACTTTAGATTCTAATGTTACTTTTTTTTTTAAAAAAAAAGCATTTTTAGATTTAAATAAACAAATAGCATGATTATAAATTAACATTGAATAATTTTTTTATTTAATTAAATTAATGTTTTTAATAATTTTGGAAAAATGAAGCATTTAGATCAAAATTGATATCTTTAAAATGAAGTGTTAAAATGTAATTAACAATAATTATTTATATTTAAATCCTTGTTTCACGTGCAACAGCTAAAATTTCAATCCTGTGTGATTATTGTTTTACATTTTTTAAACACATTGAAAACAGAAACGTGGATCTCCTGGATTCAAGAAAGAATAATTAAATATTTAGCTGTAATATATATTAAGATAGGGTGTCTTGAAATATAGTATAATCAATCACTGTACAATATAGCATACATTATGTTGCTATTTATGTATTCAGCCACCACAATTATTATGTAAATATTTTTGTAATGTGATTATACCGTTCATAGAAATAATAAATTATGTAATTTATGGATATATTTATTATAGCATAAATAATGATAAATTATTACATCATTAAAATATGCTGTACAACAAAATAATTATGCTGTTAGGCCACAATCAGTCATAATTAAATTTTTTTTAAGTGCAAGAACAAACGAACGAACGCACGAACGAACGAACGAACGAACGAACGAACGAACGAACGAACGAACGAACGAACGAACGAACGAACGAACGAACGAACGAACGAACGAACGAACGAACGAACGAACGAACGAACGAACGAGCGAGCGAACGAACGAACGAGCGAACGAACGAACGAACGAAAGAGCGAACGAACGAACGAACGAACGAACGAACGAACGAACGAAAGAACGAACGAACGAACGAACGAACGAACGAACGAACGAACGAACGAACGAACGAACGAACGAACGAACGAACGAACGAACGAACGAACGAACGAACGAACGAACGAACGAACGAACGAACGAACGAACGAACGAACGAACGAACGAACGAACGAACGAACGAACGAACGAACGAACGAACGAACGAACGAACGAACGAACGAACGAACGAACGAACGAACGAACGAACGAACGAACGAACGAACGAACGAACGAACGAACGAACGAACGAACGAACGAACGAACGAACGAACGAACGAACGAACGAACGAAAGTCAAAACCAATGTTCAATAACTTTCATTTTAGCAAGGTAAGAGAAAAAAAGGTAATCTAAATTTTTTAGTCAAAACTGAAAATTTTTCTCAAGCAAGTGAAGAGCATCACAGTGTCTATAGTTTTTCTTACACTGCGCTGAGTAGAGCGAGCAAAAGGGAAAGATAGCGTCTCTCTCTCTCTTTCTCTCATATATATATATATATATATATATATATATATATATATATATATATATATATATATATATATATATATATATATATATATATATATATATATATATATATATATATATATATATATATACACTAAAAAATAGACGTGTATAATCGACGTTCTATACGTTGAAAAGCTTGTACACAGTTTCGTCATGCTTTAAATTTAACGTTGATATTTAACGCTTACGTGTGACGTCACAAACGTTTATAATCAACGCTAAATTACAATTAGATGAAAAAGAACCAAACTCAACTGGTAATTAGTATATACTGTATCATAAATTTTTTTGGATGACCGATTTGGGTATGAAAAATCGAGTTACTTCCAAAAATGCAATAAAATTTCTAACGGGTTGGCAACTTTTCGAAAAAAACGCACTTTTTGGGCAGAAATAAAAATACTCAAAATTTTTTTTGTTGATTCTAGTTAAAGAATAAAAAATGAACACTATTATTTATTCTTATGCATATTTTGATTTTTCGCATAGAACACAGGAAATTGTGTAAAGTAAGTTTTTATATTATTTCTAATTATGTGGAGAAGGACGTTTATTCCGTTGAAAATTGACGGTTTTTATCAACTCTATTTATGCTGATAAATCAACGTTTAAAGTGAAATTGTACTTAAGCGTTGCGTTTTCTATACAATAAGAGTTGAGTTTTGAAACGATAATTATCAACACTTATTACCGTTGAAAAAATACTTATTCCGTTGATTACTAACGAAATTTTTTAGTGTGAATATTATACAGCATCATATATCAAATTTAAACATGTGTGTGTGTATATATTAAAACATTTATAATAATTTAGTTGTATAACATAGTATAGTTATAGTCAATATAGTTTTATATGTTTTATATTATAAAAACAAAACAAAATTATGTATTTATATGACAATGATTAAAGCCGTTATATTATCTGCAATATATCAGAGACATGCTGGACAAAGTCGCACAGGACTTATTATTTACATTAAACTACGCGAGTGCAGAAAATAAACTTTTATGCTATTTTTACCAGCAAAAAAAAAATATAGTGATATTAAAAACATTAAACTATTTTAACTTAAATGTTATTATGTTTAGTATAATTAAGAGTGTGAGAGAATGAGAGAGAGGGAAAGAGAGAGAGGAGGCAGGGAGGGAGGGAGATTCTTATATAACGACCTTGACAATGCTACCAAGCAGCTGTTGTTATCAATGTGTCAGCTCAAGATAAGATACGCTCTCACATTCACACTCAAGTATAAGCAATGCATGCATAACAATTTTGCTAAAGTTTAAATTAAGCAATTTTTATTTTAAAAACTATACATAACACAAAAATATTTTATAAATTAAAAAGTACAATAATTAGGTAATAAATATTTTAGCTGAAAACATACTGTATATAAGCAACACACGTACAGTGATTAACTGATTATACTACCCCTACAAAAAAGTTTCCATGTAAATTACCTGCTAAAAACAGGGAAAAAGGCAGTCAAATATGCAGGCACGTTACATACAATTTTTTTGCATGCAAACTGCCAGAAAATGTATCAAATTTCAGTCAACTCGCATACAGTTTTTTGCAGGCGATGTGCATGCAATAAAAAAACATGCACATAGCAGTCAATAATATAAAAAATTAATAGAATATTTATTTCTAAATTCACTAAAAATTAATTATTAAATTAACGACCAAAAATATTTATATATGTTTTTTTTATTGAATCATAACATCATAACATTGTAATATACATTTTATACACACACACACACATATCATGACGCCATAATCCCTTTCGGGGTAGGCCAGGACGAATCCTTTTTAGTAAGAGGGCTTACAATGATCTGTGGCTTACCAGACCACAGGCTCTACCCTTAATACCACACTCCTCTGGGCTCCTAATACCATCCCTGTGCAGCTCGGACCACCAAATCTTACGACGGCAGCACTCGCCACTATGGACAAGAGGTGGTCAAACTGCCTGGCCAACCCACGCATTGCAGCGGAAACGTACACATTGAAACACACTGAAACTTCACCGTTCTAACCATCGCTCTTACAAGCTCGCCTACAAGGCCAACCCGGCTTGGTAACGAACGCCGAACCTCCAGCATGTCAAACGAGCACGCTAACCACTACACCACAATAATATATAGATCTATAAAGTACAGAATTAATTAAAAATTAAAAGGGACTTGTCCAGGAGTAATTATAATTACACAATTTATTATTATATGTTTTGTTTTTTTTAATTATACTATGAAATAGTTTTTTAAAACAAGTCGCTTTGCATAATTACTGATGCTATCTTTCTTACACGGCAATACTTCTGCTGCATTATCACATGTATTACAGTATACTGTAATGTACAAAATAAAAAATAAACATAAAAAATAACGTGCACATATATACAGAGGATATACTTGCCATATATTGTGTTATCGTGCTATACACCAATCCCAGTCAAGACGTTGTCTTATCGACTCCAATTAATGGAAAAGCACACACGGGCCGGCCACGGCCTAGGTACACAGCTTGGCATTCGCCATGACAGCCTAGAGAAACCGTGGAAACATCTAGGCAGGCTGGTCGGTGCAATCAATCATGCACCTCCCGAATACTGTGCGTCGTCATGGAATGCATGTAAACATGCATCATGCAACAAGTTGTGCTCTCACACTTCACGTACGCACCCAGCAGTGGCTCAAACCTCACAGTAGATGATACAGTAGTCCATCTCCTATACTGGGAATGTCAGATCAAAAAAATGCGCCATAATTCCGACTGGGTGAAGCGGGCTGAACTAAAAGTAACTGAAGTAACGTTACGCATGTAGTTCAGCCCACTTCACCCAGTCGAAATTATGGCGCGCATTGATCTGACATTCTCAGTATAGGAGATGGACTACTGTATCATCTACTGTGCTCAAACCTATACTCGGTGAGGAGGACAGAGTTGCGAGTCAGCTGCCTTCACCACTCGGCCATACCAGCTCGGTATGGCCGAGCTATGTATAATGTTATATACATACTTACATACATATCATGACGCTCTAATCCCTTTCGGGGTAAGCCAACAACACAGATGTTTTATCCTGACCCAGTGATAGACCTCCACAACTTCCTATCCTGACATACTTCACTTGCTTCCTCCAGTCTAATACCTTAATTGTTTCATACATTTCCTTTTGCATTTCATACTGCGTACATTCTTATTTTTCAAACATCTTCCAACCACCTCAGACCATGATGTTTTAGGCCTGCCTCTATCTCTCCCTTTCAAATTTATCGTACCTTACCGCGATGGTTAATTGTCCTTAATAATGTCCTTTTTTTTTTTTTTTTTTTTTTTTTTTTTTTTTTTTTGCATACATATAGGGTGTATGAGAATGACATCATATTTAATGCGCTTGGAGACCATATTTAAGTAGTGATCAACATTGCTGAGTATAGAACAAACTTTGTTTTAGGCAATTTTCTTTGGGTAATTTTCTGCTTTTTTGTTATTATTATTTTTCTCACATACTTGAGATACTAATTAAACATAATAACAACATCAATGCTCTCAAAAATATTGCATAGTGTTTTTAAACTGGGAAAATGTTATTTTTCTAAGCCACCTATGATATTGATCGAGTGATCCAACATGGCGTCAACTTTACATGAATGCATACACTCTATATATATACAGTATTATACATAAGGGGTATTCACTTAGAAGACGTTGCAAAAGTAGGTTTAGTGAGAAAATAAACAAACTGATAGATCAACAATACTAACAAAGTGCTAGCAGACGACTTTGAGTTCCTGTCTACATTTAACATGCTTTCTTATGGGACAATGAAGAAGCTATAACTTGAGTTAGAATTATTTCTCAAACCTGAAATTTTTTACTGTGGCTTAATAAGCCTCAAAACTTTATTTTCCTGGATTTCAATCAATTTTGTTACAAATAATTATTTTCATCCATTTGACGTGAAATCCAGTAAAACAAAAGCTTTGAGGCTCATTAAGCTACAGTAAAATTTAAGCTTTGAGCAATAATTCTAACTCAAGTTTAGCTGCTTCATTGTCCCATAAGAAAGCATGTTAAATTAAGACAGGAACACAAAGTCGTCTGCTAGCACTTTATCGGTATTGTTGAGATGAGGGTTTGTTTATTTTATCACTAAACCTAATTTTGTGAGTCTTCTGATTAAGCATAACACATTACCAAAAAATGTGTTGTTGCATTAAGAAAAAAAAAAAAAAAAAAAAAAGAAGTGTTGGTGCTTATCCATCGAAGTGAATGAAGTACACTTTACAATTTTTACTCAAAATAAATGATCTATGTTTGGCACTTTCTACACGTTTTAACTGGAGAACTAGATGGATAAACTTGGAATTTGTAAAGCGTAGATCGTTCATTATAAACACAATTTGTAAAATGTGGTACTGTACATTCACATCGTCGGACTAGCATCAATGTAAAAACCACACCTTAAGAGAACATTGTTGACAATAACGATGATAATTTTTTGAGTGTTTCAAATCAAAAGAGTTTGATTTGAATTTGAATACAGTCAACTCGGGTAACTTTGAACGCCCAATTATCTCTGTCTTGGGAGCCTTTGAAATGTCGAGTGCCCAAAGTAGAGATAAATGGGTGTTCAAAGTCACCCCGGGCGTTCAAAGTCACCCTGGTTGACTGTACTAATTAAAGCACACTTGTTTTACCTATTAGGAAAATAGTAGCCCAATAGGATAATTTCTAGAATATTTGTTTGCATTGTTGAGAGGTCACGATTGCCATTTAAATGTTTTTTTTTTTTTTTTTTTTTTTTTTTTTTTTTTGTGAAAGATTTTTAACAACATAGAAATCAATCAATCGGAGAATACTTGGTATATAGGGACTTTAATACTAATTTCCATGAACATTTAATGGTTATGGGCCCTTGTGTTTTGAACATACATTTAAGTATAACACACCTAAGCCATGAGAAAAATATTATACTGTTAAGTAACTGTCTTGTATCAGCAACATATATAATTATATTTGAATTTGACATATTACGATAAGCATAATATATAATATATGTCAAATTCAAATATAACATGGTGTTGATACAAAACAGCAACAATTAAATAAAAGTACAGTAACCATTATATGTTTATGGAAATGTGTATATACATGCATGATTATGTGTCATCGCGACGTCTCAAATCTATAATGATTCAATTTACCATTATCAAGTGTACATATTTGCCGGAAATGTACTTGAGTATAAATAATTTAAACTAATCTAGATACATTATATTGTATATTATTTATAACTAGTATAGCTACTCTGGCAAATCGCTCGACTGTAGTGTCAGAGGACCACGCTAGTGCGCTTGTTCCTCTTGTGGCCTTTTTATAAAAAAACATCTTATTACTATTGTTTGTTGTTATTCAACATCAAAGAAAACTGAATGTATAATGTTAAGGTTTATTCGCATATTCTTGATTTAGCATAACACTTTGTATAACAAACTTCGACAGTAAAAATGTATTGTGGAATTTTGTTATGCAAATAGTTATGCAAAATCAAGAATATGTGAATACTGAATACACCTTAACATTATACATACAGTATTCTTTTACATAGAATAACAAATTATCAAACGATATGACACATGTAACACGTACATAATCATGCGTGGTTATGATTATTGTGTCATATCGTTTGTTGATATTCTACGTCAAAGAATATTGTACGCCTATGTATAAAATGCTATAAGGTGTATTCACATATTCTTGATTTAGCATAACTATTTGCATAACAAAATTCAATTATACATTTTCATTGTTGAAGTTTGTTATACCTACAAAGTGTAATGCAAAAAATTATGTAAAATCAAGAATATGCGAATCCTGCACCTTAATTACACGGACACTCGGGCAGTCCTTAACTTATTATGAAACTCCGGATATTTTTGCCCAATGAACTTATAGTATTTGTTTGATTGGACACACCACACACAAAACACATAGATACATAATGTACATACCGGTAGAGTATGAACTACTTAATAAAATTTATATATACATTTTTGGCCAACAATTACATACCATATGATAACATACAGCTTGAGAAGTCACAAATCTGTTTCATGTGAAGCGATGTGAAGCTCGAAATCTATTGAAGTGGGTCGGTTTACTGTGATCGCAAAGTTGATGCATGAGGTTGGTTAACATATGCATTTTATGCATGCTGCCCTGCCTCATCGTGCCTCATAGCCAGCAAACTGAAAAATGCAAAAAAACACAAAGTACACACATTCTCGTTTTAAAAATACATTCGAATAAATGAATATTACTTCCCGTAACTGTGATTCATAAGATGATCCAAAGAGGAACTCTTAATATTGCACAAAACATGAACAACTTCACAATATTTCATTTCTGCAGCCACTCCGCCCCGCTTCTCTTCTGCTTCTCTTGTTGTTGAATGTTGACCGTTGGAAAATACCGCGAAAATTTTTAAATATTTGTGGTGAGATCACGAGGATAAACTCGAGCGAGGCTCGAGTAAAAAGTTAAACGCGCACTAATAATAAATACGTAAAACAAATATTTCTGGTTTGATATAAATGTGCTTTATATAAATTAATGATATAAGGCATTTGGGCTCTTTATTTTATCATGCTTTGGGTCAAAATCTGAAATTTTGGCAGGTGCAATCGTCACTTGTGATCACTATGACGGAATGAACATTTTGGAACCGCAAATCTGCTAAACTATGAAAGTTAGACCACATTCAATTTTTTTGTGGAAAATAAAGACAGTTTTGGATCGCCTCCATCAAAAAATCGGTCAAAAAAATTATTGATTTTCTAGGAAAAATCGACCAAAATTGGATATCAGCGTTTTTTTTTTCATTTTGAAACGAACCCTGTGACGTCCGAGTAAGAATCAATTACCAATTTTTCAATTTTTATGAAGAGCTGACTATAGTTGTAACCCTTTGGAACAAATCATTTCCTCAGTTTCGATAATTTTTTATTTTTAACGATTTTTTCAAGTTGACAACTTTTTCAAAAATCCCGATTTTGAGTCCCGATTTTTTCTATGCCGCTGAACTTTAAATTCAATGTATTTATACTGAGATGGATCTTTAGCACCTTAGCTCACTTCTTTTATAGAAAACTTGATGGCTTCAAACTTGTGAGTATGTTTAACGACGTAAAAAAAATCCAAAATATCGACTATGGTTACAGTTCAAAAAATCGACAAAAATCGTGTCACTCAAAGTATAGTTTTTTGAACTCCTCAATGCATGGGATGAATTTTGGTATACAAAAAAAGTAATCGATTTTTTTAATTTTGCATTTGGACTTAGCCTCTCTGAAGGAGCGATTGTATGAAAATCACGTTAAGTCCAAGTGCAAAATTAAAAAAATCGATTACTTTTTTTGTATACCAAAATTCATCCCATGCATTGAGGAGTTCAAAAAACTATACTTTGAGTGACACGATTTTTGTCGATTTTTTGAACTGTAACCATAGTCGATATTTTGGATTTTTTTTTACGTCATTAAACAATACTCACAATAAGTTTGAAGCCATCGAGTTTTCTATAAAAGAAGTGAGCTAAGGTGCTAAAGATCCATCTCAGTATAAATACATTGAATTTAAAGTTCAGCGGCATAGAAAAAAATCGGGACTCAAAATCGGGATTTTTGAAAAAGTTGTCAACTTGAAAAAATCGTTAAAAATAAAAAATTATCGAAACTGAGGAAATGATTTGTTCCAAAGGGTTACAACTATAGTCAGCTCTTCATAAAAATTGAAAAAATTGATATTTTGATTTTTACTCGGACGTCACAGGGTTCGTTTCAAAATGGGAAAAAAAAAAAAAAAAAAAAAAAAAAAAAAAAACGCTGATACCCAATTTTGGTCCATTTTTCCTATAAAATCGATAATAGCTGGGACCGATATTTTTTATGGAAGCTATTCAAAACTGTCTATGTTTTCCACAAAAAAATTGAATGTGGTCTAACTTTCATAGTTTAGCAGATTTGCGGTTCTAAAATGTTCGTTCCGTCATTATAATGTAGTGATAAAAAGTGACGTTTAAACAAACCCCTGCCAAAAATTCAAATTTTGCCCAAATGACAAATGACCTAAAATTAAAAATGTTTTTTTTTATAACAGCCCAATTGGGATGATATCAATCCAATTTTGCCCTGAAGTTTTTAAAATTGCCTCCTGAAAACTTTAAAATATATGCCGAGTATTATGTATCAGAAAATTTTCTAAGTGTTGAAATCCTATGCAGGCAAATACAGACAAACACAATATTTTAGCTTTTTTTAAAAAACGCTTTTTGCATGCATTGTGCCAGTACTTTTTTTTTATTATTATTTTCTTTTAAAAATGAGGAGTGCATGCAAAAGGCAGTCAATATTTTTGCGTCCTTTTTTTGCCGTGCAGGCAGGTACATACAAAGTGCTGGTAAGGTACATGCAATTATTACATGTATTTTGCATGAAACATACAATGTGCTTACAACCTGCATACAATGTACACGCAAAACTTTTTTGTAGGGGTACACAACAAAATAGTTAACATGCTTAGAATAATTACTATAATATTAATTAATTACATAATTACAAAATAACAACATTTGTGCTCTACAATGTAGTAACATAATGTATGCCATTCATTCATTCATTCATTCATTCATTCATTCATTCATTCATTCATTCATTCATTCATTCATTCATTCATTCATTCATTCATTCATTCATTCATTCATTCATTCATCCATTCATTCATTCATTCATTCATTCATTCATTCATTCATTCATTCATTCATTCATTCATTCATTCATTCATTCATTCATTCATTCATTCATTCATTCATTCATTCATTCATTTTTGTTTCTTAAAAAATTGATTATTTCTTGAAGAGATTCGAGTAGCCAGAGCCGTTATGTGTCTACAATTTTTATATTTGACACTTTCCATTTGTGTTAACCCTTGCTAGAGAAAACGAGGTTTAAAAAATTATTTTTGCTCACGGTGACCGCACGGTGCTGCCTCGGCCGTTTTCTGAACTTCGCTCATTTGGTGTGCCGGGTGCAGGAAGCCTTACACACCACGGCTTGGCTTGAACCCGCACCGCTGAAACTTGCAAGATTTTGGGCAAAGTGATTTCACATTTGGATGAAATTATTTTTTCCTCAATTTTTGGGGTGTAAAAACTACCCTAAAGAGCTACCCTTACTCTTTAGTGGCCTGTAACTGGCCAAATAATACAAATTTCTATGTTTTTTATTTCAGAAATAGATGTAAAGTACCCTCAGCTGCCACTTTTGTATTTGACCCTTTTTGATTGGCCTTGCGAATGTGGTACTTTTTAGTCTTTTCTCAGAAATACAAAGGCGTCCTAAAGAAGACAGCAAGTACTTTACACATCAAAAATTTATTAAATTTGGTGGTCTAAGATTTTTGTATCATTCCATGTTCTTACTAACATTGAAAATTAATAGTAGTTTTAGTTTTTTCCAATTATCTCAGACTACAAAACAAATAAAAAAAGGTGTGTATAATCCACTTTTAAGTACAACTATTTTTAAAAGTAATTTTAAATGTCGATTGGAGCCGGTGCGCTTCTTCTTTGTAATTAAAAAATTAAATCAAAATTTTCCACGCTCCCTTATATATGCTTCGTTTCACGTATCTTCATAGAACCGTCTAACGCTATTTGGTCACTTTTGGTGGCAATATCACATTAAGAGGTATTTTTTTTTCATACAAGGCAATACCTGTTTAATATTTTGACCATAAAAAGTGGCTGAATGCTGATTAAAGCTAAAAACTTAGAAATTTATATAAAGCACTACTATTTAATCCTGTACTACTTTTTCTCTACAAATCTTTGATAAATTATTAAAATCAATATATAAAAATGTTCTAATGTAATAATCATTCTATCTAAATATTAACAATAATTATTGAACTAAGGAAAAGTAATCAACAAATCTTAGCTCATTTTTAACGTAAAATGAAAAATATTTTAAGACATTCTTAATTTTATTTGCAGTGTGAAATACACCACCCTATTTTGTAGCCTCTATGAATGAATGTTTGTAACCTCTCTCTCTCTCTCTCTCTCTCTCTCTCTCTCTCTCTCTCTCTCTCTCTCTCTCTCTCTCTCTGTCTCTCTCTCTCTTTCTATCTCTATCTCCCTCGGATACTTTAGATTCTAATGTTACTTTTTTTTTTTTAAAGCATTTTTAGATTTTTAGATTTATATAAACAAATAGCATTAATATAAATTAACATTGAATATATATTTTTTAAGTTTAATTCAATTAATATTTTTTAATAATTTTGGAAAAATGAAGCATTTAGATCAAAATTGATATCTTTGAAATGAAGTGTTAAAATGTAAATAACAATAATTATTTATATTTAAATCCTTGTTTCACGTGCAACAGCTAAAATTTCAATCCTGTGTGATTATTGTTTCACATTTTTTAAACACATTGAAAACAGGAACGTGGATCTCCTGGATTAAAGAAAGAATAATTTAATACTTAGCTGTAATATATATTAAGATAAGAAGTCTTGAAATATAGTATAATCAATCACTGTACAATATAGCATGCATTATGTTGCTATTTATGTATTCAGACACCACAATTATTATGTAAATATTTTTGTGATATGATTATACCGTACATAGAAATAATAAATTATGTCGTTTATGGATATATTTATTATAGCATAAATAATGATAAATTATTACATCATTAAAATATGCTGTACAACAAAAATAATTATGCTGTTAGGCTAAATAACAGTCATAATTAAATTTTTTTTAAGTGCAATAACGAACGAACGAACGAACGAACGAACGAACGAACGAACGAACGAACGAACGAACGAACGAACGAACGAACGAACGAACGAACGAACGAACGAACGAACGAACGAACGAACGAACGAACGAACGAGCGAACGAACGAACGAACGAACGAACGAACGAACGAACGAACGAACGAACGAACGAACGAACGAACGAACGAACGAACGAACGAACGAACGAACGAACGAACGAACGAAAGTCAAAACCAATGTTCAATAACTTTCATTTTAGCAAGGTAAGAGACAAAAAGATAATTTAAATTTTTTCGTCAAAACTGAAAAATTTTCTCAAGCAAGTGAAGAGCATCACAGTGTCTATAGTTTTTCTTACACTGCGCTGAGTAGAGCGAGCAAGGGAAAGATAGCGCCTCTCTCTCCCTCTCTCTCTCTGTCTCTGTCTCTCTCCTAAGGTCTAGGTCAACTCTGAAGATGCAAGGTAAGTTAGAGAGAGAAGGTAACTCAAATTTATCTGGTCATTTTCTAATCAACTAGGCTTCTTCTTTTATTCTTTCATCTTGACATAAAAGAACATAAATAACTTTATGCTGCATTATAGAGGTGTCTTAACAGCATATATGATAATATGATGCTATATAATATATATATATATATATATATATATATATATATATATATATATATATATATATATATATATATATATATATATTAAAGTTAAATATATGTGTGTGATTGTTTGTATTAAAACATTTCTAATGTGTTAGATGTATAACATAGTAGTTATAGTCAATATAGTTTTATATTATGCAGTGATTTTGCTGTATTCAATGACAATAAATAAATTAGAATAACTTCTAATAAAAATGTTATCTTCAAGATTTTTAAACGTTAACAAGGTTAGTGCTAAAAACTATATCAATTATTTGTTTAAAGTTCCTTCAGATTTTTCAAGTATTTACATAATTTTTTTAGCTATCCATATTGTATTATCGTCCTTTAAAAATAACTGTAATTAAAAAAAAAATTAAAATTCGTTGTAGCTAAAATAATGAGTATTTTGTGTGGCATAGAAATAAAAATTTCTGGTTTTCAGTTTTTTTTTTTCTCATCTTTTTTTAAACGCAACTCTAGCCAGTTGCTTTTAATGTATTTGTATAGGATATTGCATATATCATGACATGACGAAAAAAAATCCTGTCGCCATAACAAAAATTTCAATTTACATTTTCCTTACGTTGAAAAAAAAAACAAAAATATATTTATATTTTACTTCCCAAACGTAAAATATAAAACTGCGAAAAAAATCAGTATACGATAGACGTAGCTCTTCAGTACAAACCAATAACTTGGTTGACAAAAGTAAAAACAGTAACTTGTTAGTATAAACGTTATTAGTGGAAAATAGTTAGCTCTGCACATCTGAATATATTTTTAATATATCTAAAAAGTTTAATTATTATAAAAATGCATAAATTATGTTAAAACTTTCATGTTACTTTTTTACCGGTGTCTTAAAAAAATTATTGACTTTTTGCTAGTCGTAAAATATACAAGATTTGAGATAACTTCACATGGACAAACATATTTTGTTGTCAAGAGCGACAGACTTTGCTTGTTACTGGCGTGAGGTGCACGCGATACTGAGTCACTAGTCGTGCTACTAGCTTCTCTCTAACACAACATTAACAAAACTTGGTTAGCAACGCCATCTATACACAATTAACTGTATTATTAAATAATATAAATTGTTATAGACTTTTAAGGCGGTGGGGGACCGACTTGGACCGGAAATCGCTAAAAGAAAAACTATATTTTCCAAATAATTTTTAGTACATGATTTAATTGCAATAAAACAAACACTATAATTTTCAAATAAAATCAAGTAAATTTAAAATAAATTTTTTTGTATACCAAAAAAAATTTTAATGATATTTTTAATTGTAAAAAAGTTTCTAATTTGACTAAAATTTCCCGCTCAAATTTAAATTTACACATTTACATGTTATCTTTAAAGTGTAATAACTTAAATATTTGATCGTGTTTTCACATGTTTGACATAACTAAATTTTTAAGTACCATTTCTTCTTTACTTTGTGTTATTTATTATTATTCGCAACCGTCCTAGTTTGCGAGATATCAGTCGGTCACCTACCCCCTTAAATTACTATCACTTTTTTTTCTAAGAGTTTGTATCAAGTTTTTTATACATAACTTTTATAAAATTCTTTGTTTATATATAAGATTTGCACTTAAAGATTATTATTATTTTTAAATTCATTCATTCATTCATTCATTCATTCATTCATTCATTCATTCATTCATTCATTCATTCATTCATTCATTCATTCATTCATTCATTCATTCATTCATTCATTCATTCATTCATTCATTCATTCATTCATTCATTCATTCATTCATTCATTCATTCATTCATTCATTCATTCATTCATTCATATAGTTACCATATGTTCATATGTTTATATATTCATATATGGGCCTTTTAGAATCCGACACGACCGCGCCCCCTCGTGATCAAAAATCTCAAATAGTGGCAAGAAGCCTGTATAGCAATACAAAGCATGTCAATTATGACCCTAAGGACCATTTTATTTGACCTAGTTAAAATTAAGCCAGGGTCATGAAACTTGCAGGATCTTAAGTGCAACTCTTGCCCTTTTAATTTCTGACGTTTTCAACCCCTGAATTTGCCCACTTCGACCTTATTTAAGGGGTTGAATAGGGTCGCATTTGCCACCATTTGAGTTTTGAAGGTGCAAGGAGGAACTTTTAATAAAAAACAAACCCCGGAGTGGATGTTAATTAAATGAGCACATATGGTGGTCCAACAAATGAGGATGCTGAACAAGGGTCTAAATATTTAATTTTCAACCCTTAAGGGGTGTTTCAGGGTTGTTCAATAACGATATAGAAGTTCTCCGATTTTGACGCAACCAACGGCGTTACCGGGGTTAATTGACCCTACAAAGACGATGGTGACCACCAAAAATTATAAAATTGACCCCTGGAGGATTTAAGGGTGCCACCCCTGCGAATTAAAGTTTTCTGATTTCAGTGCAATCCACGTTGGTACTGGGGTAACTTGAACTGACTAAGACGCTGGTGACCACCAAAAATTGTAAAATTGACCCCTCGAGGAATTAAGGGTGCCACCCCTGCGAACAAAAATTCTCCGATTTTAGTGCAATCAGCGTTGGTGCTGGGGTAACTTGAACTGACTAAGACGATGGTGACTACCAAAAAGTGTTAAATTGACCCCTGGAGGATTTAAGGGTGCCACCCCTGCGAACAAAAATTCTCCGATTTTAGTGCAATCGGGGTTTGTTTTTTATTAAAAGTTCCTCCTTGCACCTTCAAAACTCAAATGGTGGCAAATGCGACCCTATTCAACCCCTTAAATAAGGTCGAAGTGGGCAAATTCAGGGGTTGAAAACGTCAGAAATTAAAAGGGCAAGAGTTGTACTTAAGATCCTGCAAGTTTTATGACCCTGGCTTAATTTTAACTAGGTCAAATAAAATGGTCCTTAGGGTCATAATTGACATGCTTTGTATTGCTATACAGGCTTCTTGCCACTATTTGAGATTTTTGATCACGAGGGGGCGCGGTCGTGTCGGATTCGAAAAGGCCCATTAATATCATTATAAGTTCATATGTATTTACCTATCTAATAATTTATTTATTGAATTATTAATTAATATTATATTTATAATATACATATAATATATATAACATATAAAATTTGTTTGTAAGTAAGGAGAGGACGTAATTGACATAGCGTGACAACAAGAAGCTATGATAGTCACTCACTCACTCACTCACTCACTCACTCACTCACTCACTCACTCACTCACTCACTCACTCACTCACTCACTCACTCACTCACTCACTCACTCACTCACTCACTCACTCACTCACTCACTCACTCACTCACTCACTCACTCACTCACTCACTCACTCACTCACTCACTCACTCACTCACTCACTCACTCACTCACTCACTCACTCACTCACTCACTCACTCACTCACTCACTCACTCACTCACTCACTCACTTTCAAAGTTTTCATATTATATAATATTATCAGCGGTAAGTAAACAATCATTAATACTTTCTTACTTAAATTTACTCTGTAACACTTTGTAAGTGTGTTTAAAAATATATAAATTAGGACAGTAAGTTTGAGGCATTAATAGGCAAACAATGCTATATTATGACATGGCATTAAGTTTTTGATATATATGAAAATAATAATAAACATTTTTGGCTTTTTTTTTTTAATTCTTCTATTATTTATTATTCATAAAAGAATTTTAAATATATTTCATATCACTTACTTTGTCTATTACTTGAAATATATTTAAAACCATTGTCCACATAACAAATATATGCTTTTTAATTAATAAACAGGAAATAGATCTTCAAATGGGAAATGTTTTACCAGAATGTTAATGTGGCCCCATGAGAGAGCGTGAAAATACTGTAAAGTATGCAATTGGAGTGACTATTCAAGTTTATGACGTCAGAAACATGCAAAATTAGTATGCAAATGTTGTGCGGGTTGCATAAATTGAAGCTGCTTTAAATTACTAGCTTGAATTTAAAGTAGGTGAGAAAAATGATACAATGAACTGCATTCTCACAGAAAAACAAAGTTTGTCCTATGCTGAGCAATGTTAAATATTGCTACAATATGGCGTCCAAGTGTCTTATATATGACGTCATGCGCATACACTCTATAAAATAAGATTTTTTAATTGTACTTTTTTATGTGAGAACTTTTTTTACGTGATAAATTTTAGTGCAAATTTAAACTACAATTGTAAATACATAAGGTTGATTTTTCTATTTACTTATATATGATATTCAACTCTGATAACAAGCAATGTTAAATTGCATAAACTTTATTTTCTCTTTTATATTGAATTTGAATATTGTTTAAAATACCTAGAAACATTATTTCAATATTAATTTATAATTTATAAATAGATAAAAAAATATATAAATTTTTTAAATTGATTATATAAGTAAAAAATTAAAGGCATAGACCAGAGAAAAATATAAGCATTTATATCACAAAACACTTGATGGGACTTAAATAAATAACTTTAGTATGTCTCAAAACCCGACAGTAGCCCCGTAGCAGTGATCAGAAAATTCGATTTGTGAAACCCGCACAACATTTTAATACTAATTTTTGCATGTTTCTGACGTCATAAACATGATTTTTTTACGCAAATTGCATACTTAAAAGTTTTTTCATGCTCTCTCGTGGGGCTACCTTAACATTCTGGTTAAATTTTCATCAGTTTTAAAGGTCCCATTTCGCGTTTATTTATTAAAAAGCACATGTTGTTTTATGTGGTCTATGGCTTTAACAAATTCGTAAAAAAAAATGACGTAATTGATGCAGCAGAAATAATTCTATATAAATTTTAACAAATATAAAAGTTATGCTGTACAACATAGCAATTATGTTATTTACAAAAATTATTATGCAGAATAGCATAAATTATGCTTTTTTAAACAAATAATTATATAAAATGTGTTTCCGTTATTATTATTATTAGTTTGTATGTAAACGAAGGAGTGAAAGAACAAATGAAAGAACGAACGAACGAACGAACGAACGAACGAACGAACGAACGAACGAACGAACGAACGAACAAAAAATCAATTACTTACATTGCAGCAAATTAAAAGTCAAAAAGTCAAAACATTAAATGTTTCCCTGAGCAAATAAAAAGCATCATAGTTTATGTTACTGAACTCACACTCTAAAAATTAGTGCATTACTTTATTTACGAATACTAACTTGTTTAAGATATACACCTTTAAGTTATTATGCATAGCTAAAATAATACATTTTAGCAAGTTATTAAAAATAGTCAATTTAAGTTGTTTTTTAAAGGTTTTTTAAGCTATTTCAAGTTAAATTAGCTATTTTGATAATTTAATTGCAAAAATGCATTATTTTAGTTTCTCATAATAACTTAAAAGTGTATATCTTAAATAAGTTAGTGTTCGTAACAAAAAAGTAATGCATCAATTTTTAGAGTGCAGTCGTGTAAGAAAGTGAAATCAAGTTGCCTCTCTCTCTCTCTCTCTCTCTCTCCTAAGGTCTAGGTCAACTCTGAAGATGCAAGTTAGGTTAGTAAGAGCAGGTAACTCAAATATAGTTCTGACAATATATGACAAATATATAAAAAAAAAAAAATTTAAAGGATTTTACAAATAAAGTACAAAAATGTATGATTGTGATTTATAAATAAATAAATAAATAAATAAATAAATAATCGTCTTTATTCAAAAAAATGCAAGGAAAAAAAATTTACAAATTTTTGAAAGGGCGAGGTTTAAGCCTGACAATATGTCTGGCCCACTCTTACACCTAACCCCAACAGAAAAACATTCATGAAATCATTTAATTACATTCAAAATTTCGATCAGAGGAAATATTAATACTACGTAATAAGAAAAAAAATTA
>OX439136.1:874680-884590 GCA_949318235.1 Ecdyonurus torrentis
CAGGCAGGCAGGCAGGCAGGCAGGCAGGCAGGCAGGAAGGCAGGCAGGCAGGCAGGCAGGCAGGCGGAAACTTTTACCTTGAAAAAATAGTGCATATTTTATTACTTAACAAAAAGAGTCCTCGATATTGTTTACTCCTAACTTATAATGCACTCCTCAATGAAATAAAGCAATGTACGTACATTATATGATTCTTTCAAAAAGTCAGTTCAGAAACACAGACTGTTAGAAAATATGTTCTATAGGTGTCACACTATCTGGCAGCTAATGTTAAGTATACTGTTAAATTTTTACTTACGTTGATATGCACACTTAGCTTTTTCTATATAACTTAACGGTGTTATATTTTTTTATTTTACGTGTTGTGAATATATGTATGAATTGAATTGTTTTACTCTGTGAAGCCATAGAACAAAATAAAAAAAATTAATTTATTTAATGAGAATTGTTTGTTACAATACTGAATATTTTATGAAACAAAACAGAAACACAGATATCAATAATATGTTATTTAAAATTATAAGTTTAAGTATCAAAGTTTTATCTTGAAAGAAACTAACAATAAATTTATTATGTTTTACAGGTGAAATGAAGTCGTTGTGCAAATTAAAGTTTGTAAAGTTAATGACCTCATACATCAGATTGTCCGCAACAATGTTAATTACAGGTGAGAGAATGAAGTTTTTTATAATTTATTTCATTTTGCAAGCTCATGTAAGATTTTATTTTATTAATTTAATTTTTACTACTTAAAAAAAACTCATAGATTCATATAAATAAAATGATAATACATTTTAACTTCATTTTAGCACGTGCTTAATTTTATTTATTAATTTTCTTATTGAACCTTGGGTTCAACTATCGTTAATATGATAGCAATACTATTTAGATACGATATATATATATATATATATATATATATATATATATATATATATATATATATAGAGATATATATATATATAGAGATATATATATATATATATATATATATATATATATATATATATATATATATATATATATATATATATATATATATATATATATATATATATATATATATATATATATTTATATATATATCTATATATATATATATATATATATATATTTATATATATCTATATATATATATATATATATATATATATATATATATATATATATATATATATATATATATATATATATATATATATATATCGATGCAACCGCGTCAAAAAAGAGTATTTGCACTTTCCACCAGCGCGGCGAGTTGAGGATCTAGCTGCAGTTTCCACGCAGCACGGTGCGTCGTCTAGCCCACTTACTAAACATTACAGATGCTCCATGGTGGTAAGTGCAGATCATCCACTCGCCGTGCCGTTGGAAAGTGCAAATAATATTTTTTGACGCGGAAGCATCGATATATATATATATATATATATATATATATATATATATATATATATATATATATATATATATATATATATATATATATATATATATATATATATATATATATATATATATATATATATATATATATATATATATATATATATATATATATATATATATATATATATATATTCGTTTAGAATTTTTGCAAGTTTTTTTTTTTGCAATTTTTCTTGAGGAATTTAATTTATTGAAGCGTTAATTTAAAGTCAGCTAAAGAACCAGCAAATATTAAAGCCATAGACCACATAAAACAACATGTGATTTTTAAGGAATAAACACCAAATGCGATCTTTAAAACTCATGACAATTTTTACCAGAATGTTAATGTAGCCCAACGAGAGAGCGTGGAAAAACTGTAAAGTATGCAATTTGCTTGAACATTCATGTTTATGACGTCAGAAACATGCCAAAATTAGTATGAAAGTGTCGTGCGGGTTGCATAAATTTCATTTTCTGACCACTGCTACGGGGCTCCTATTGGATTATGAGACAAACTTATGTTATTTATGTAATAACAGTATGTATGTTTAGTCATGTATGTTTTTAAACAATAATTTTATGTATCTTACTTTTCTTAATATATTATTCTATTTATCATCTATTGGGATATCAAATTTTGTATGGGCTTTGCCTTTTTTGATCTCCTGTTGAGCAACCTCTTTGACAATGTGCAATGTTTGTATTGTGATATTTTGCTCAATAAAATCATTATTATTATTATTATTATAAATCCCATCAAGTGTTTTGTGATATAAATGCTTATGTTTTTCTCTGGTCTATTTTTTTTTAGACTGATGTATTTATATGACAAGGGTTAAAATTTCTTACTTTAAAAATATATTTATCCTTTTTCCTAAAAATATTTCCTTTTTTTAATTAAATAATTTGTTTTTCAAATTTTGGATACAAAAAATCTACATGTTTATGGTAACTGTTCGTTATTCTACACTTAATGTACAGCTCTGGCCAAAAATTCCCGAATAGGGCAGCGGTGGCCACTGCGATTTTTCATAAAGATAACATAGGGTGCTTGCGGGTTGCCTATGCAAATCGTTCGGGAACTTTTGGCCAGAGCTGTACAATGTGTATAGATGTAAAAAAAAAAAAAAAAAAAAAAAAAAAAAAAAAAAAAAAAAAAAAAAAAAAAAAAAAAAACTTCTGAACATAAATTAAGTCATATTCTGATGTTTATTTGTTTAACAGTCAAAGGATCCTTGCAATGTGGACAAAGACCTGAAGAAAGAATAAGCACACTAATTCATGGAGGCATTAAATCACAAAGTCACGATTGGCCTTGGCTGGTATCTATCTTTGAAATCCAAAATAATATAAAATATGTTGGCCTCAAGTTTAGCTGTGGAGGATCGCTAATTAGTAGAAATGTCATTCTTACTGGTAAGTTGTATAACACTATATATATAGGGTGTTTTCATGCATGTCAAAGTCAACGTCATGTTTGATCACTCAATAACATAGATTATAATATAGCAACAATACACATGTTTTAAGGGAGTAGGGTACCGACGTCGGCCATTAGACTTAAACTTTTCTCGTCAAAAAAATTTGAAATTTTGCACAATGATACTTCAATATACGACAATTTCAAATATATACAAATTCTGGGGGGTCACCGTGAAAATTAATTTTATATAATTTTTTTAAAATTTAAGCCCATAAGGCCCAATGTTTATTTCAATTTTTTTTTCTTTTTTTCGAAAAAGTCAAACATCATAGAATTTTTTTCGCAGCTATGTATGACCCTTAGCTACAGAATGACACTAAACATTTCTAGCTTTTGAGATATAAGGTAGGTTTCCTACTCCCTTAAGTTAAAATAGACTAAGTAAGTAATATTTATAAGTGCATTTTTGTTGTTACTAGCAAAAGTTTTAAGTAAGTGAGGAAAAATTTATAAATAGAAGAAGTATAAGAGGAAGAAATTTGTTCTTTATGTTTAGCGATGTTGTTTTATATCTTCTTAAACCATTAAAGTGCAATTACAATTTATTTTGGCTAAAATACTGCTAATATAATGTTAATATACATAATTTCTTCATTTCAATGAGAAGCTAAAATGACTTAAGGCGGGAAATCAGGTACTGCGGGATTTGACTAAAAATTTGTAAAGGAGGAAAAATCTGAAATTTAACACAGTGATAGATTAGGGTAAGATAACTTAAAAAATGTAAAAATTTTAGAAGTCACCATGCTAGATTTTGAATTACAATTTTTTGAAGTTTTAGTCCCATAAGAGCCCATCTTAATTTCAATAATTATTTCCTCTCTTATCTGATGGTCACGGGTGCTGAAATTTTTATCAAGAGTAGCTGTTACCATTAAATTTAAAATGGCATAAAAAAATTAGGAACTTTTCTTTTTAGATTTCGCAATACAAGCAAACTGAAGAGAACCCTTAAATAAGTTTTAATTTTATTTTAAAAATGCATTTTAGCAGTTCTTTACATTCTTTTCTCTCCGTGAATATATATATATATATATATATATATATATATATATATATATATATATATATATATATATATATATATATATATATATATATATATATATATATATATATATATATATATATATATATATATATATATATACATGTGTGTGTTTTCATGTAAGTAAAAACTACCCGAAAGAAAGTAATAATATATGTACAACATGATTTCAATAGAATTAAAAATATAACGACTATATGACCAAACTACAGTTAAAAATAAGGCTAAGAATACACAATAAAATTTTAAATTCATATAAAAATACTAAATAGAAATCATTAACATGAAGCTCGAAATTATTTTATGGTTGATCTATCTAACAACATAGTAAGTATTTACTTTCATTAACTTTAAATAATACATTTCTTATAAGTTTTTATGTTCTACTTGTAGTATCAGCAGGTTTTGTCATTTCGGTTGCGTAAATGCAGTGCTTAATTGAAATTCAGTCATTACAATAATTTATAATTTTTAGTATTTTTTTTTTATTTAAAAATATTTGTTTTAAAAAATTGCACCCTCAAAAATACTTAAAACTTAAAACATTGATAGAATGCAAGATGTGTATTTTGGAAAATTTCTGAAATGAAGATGCTTCAAATTGTTGTAGATTAGTGTTTTAGGTTAATTATTTTTTTTCTTAAAATTTAATTTATATATATTTTTTTGACTGATTTTTTTTTTTTTTTTTTTGCTACAACATTCCTTATAGTCTATGTGAAAATTCTAAGAAAATATAAAGCAATGTCTCAAAAATTAACTATTAGTAATGTATCATTTTGGCAAAATCTACAATATTAAATTTAAAGTCAATTAAAATTAAATACATTTAAGTACATTTGAAGTGCAAATTTCATCAAAAATGGGGCGTGATGTCAAAAATATTTTGCTCCTGTGGTAGGTTTCTAAAGGCTATGCCCTTGACGTTTTACCCCGTAAAATCTTGGCTACGCTACTGCTGACACATATAAATTTTCACCTGGATTTATTTTGATCTTTTTATTTTAAGGGTATATGCGCGTGACGTCATACTTAATCAGCTTTACTGCAATTCTGTAGTAATTAATAACATCGCTCAATATTATAAGTTTTGTATTTTTGTTAGATGCATGCTTTGAGAAATCATTGAATATTTATTTATTTCTTAAAGTTTTATCATACTTGCCATTTAACTTATAAACGACATAATAAATGCTATCTAATTTGTTTATTGAAAAATTTAGTTATTTGTTGATGTTGGTCATGTTATTGAAAATTTATAATATATAAATAAATAAATAAATAAATAAATAAATAAATAAATATTAAAAATAAATAAATAAATAAATAAATAAATAAATAAATAAATAAATAAATAAATAAATAAATAAATAAATAAATAAATAAATAAATAAATAAATAAATAAATAAATAAATTAATATTAAAAATAAATAAATAATCGTTTTAATTTAAAAAAAATGCATAGAATATTTTTTGGAAAGGGCGAGGTTTAAGCCTGACAATATGTCTGGTTCACTCTTACTGTACTCTACACACTATATTATCATTAAGCAAATAAAAATAATTAAAAAGTCTCCCCTTGATTTGACTAATTTATATAAGAAAGGCAAAAAGAATGGGATAAAGTTAGAATAGACTAGAAATTTGAATTTTTGTAAGGTGTAGAGGGACCTACTTGGACAGAAAATTGATAAAAAAAAACAAAATCTATATTTTTTTAATAATTTTTTTGTACATGATTGAATTCCAATAAAACAAACACTATAATTTTTTTAAAATAAAATCAAGTAGCTCTAATATATATTTTTGATTTCAAAAAATTATTTATTGCTATTTTTAATTATAAAAAAGTTTCTAATTTGACTAAAATTATCCGTTCAAATTTAAATTACCATATTTACATGTTATCTTTAAAGTGTAATAACTTAAATATGTGATCGTGTTATCACATGTTTAACATATCTAAATTTTCAAGTATCATTTCTTCTTGAATTTGTGTTAATATTATTATTCGTAATTCGTAAACGTTATACAGGGTGTTTATAAAGTCTTTGAGAAATCTAAACGCAATTAAAAGAATGAAAATAAATTTTTTTGGGCACTTATTGTACATGAAAAGAAAGCCCTGTATTTGTCGTTTTTAAAAATTGCAACAGAAATTAAATCGGGCAAGTGGTTCACTTTTTAAACGCAAGATGGCGAAATATGAGAAAAATTCATTTTTCGTATGTCATTTGTTGAATTTTTTTCTCGATTTTTTACCGCAAAGATGTTTTCCGACCAGCATTGTGCATTGTTATCGGTCCCTGTTTTTTCATGAGCATACAGTAAAATGGGATAGTTATCTTGATATGCTGGAGAATTATGCAATTCCACAACTGCTCCAAGCTGAGGCGAGTGGGGCTATGATCTCATCTTCCAGCAAGACGGTGCGCCACCGCACTGGGCACATGCTGTGAGAGACGTGCATGGACCAATGACATAGGCTCCTCGGTCTCCCGACCTGACACCCCCGGACTTTTTTCTCTGGGGGTACGTCAAAGACAGAATCTTCAAGACACCAGTGCGTGACGTCCAAGAGCTGAAGCAGCGCATCACTATCGCCATCCTGTCCTTCACTCCTCAGGTTCTCCGCAACGTGTGGCGCGAGCTAGAGGTTTGTCTAGATGTTTGCCGTGCTACCATTGGTTCCCACGTTGAAAAGCCTTGAATTTGTGGTAACATCAAGTGAACTCTTTTTTTTTTTTTTTCTTATGGAAAAATGACAATTTCTCACTTTTTGCATTTCTTCCCATAAAAAATTAACTATGAGACCGATTTTAATTTTGTTAACATGTTCAAAAATGACAAATGTTGTGCTATAATTTGATAAATAAAAAGTCTAAAATATTTACATCCTTGCTAGTTTTATTTAAGTTTAGATTTCTCAAAGACTTTATAAACACCCTGTAGTTTGCAAGATTACAGTCGATAACCTACCCCTAAAAGAAAAGAAGAATTAAAAATTGTTATTCCTAAAATTTTGCTGTCTGTGACATTTTTTGTTTGCATCTGAATTTCACTTGTCTTCTGAGTTTTATACGACCACTACGAATTTAAAAAAATCAGTAAATAACGGTCACTTTTCAACTGAAATTCAGAAGACAATCAAAATTCAGATGTAAATAAATTACTTCACATTCCGCCCAGGGGTTAAAAAAATTAAAATTTTAAATTTTTTAAAGAAAATATCAGTTTTCCTGGTAATTTCATATGCTATACGTTTATCTGCTGCTTTTTCTCTTTCTTAATATAAATTAAAACAATAATTAACTTCATGTAGACTGCTTCATTGTCAAAGACATTCAGGGTAAAATTTTTACCCTGATTTAAATTGAAAAGACAAAAACAAATAATAAGAGTAATTTAAATTTATGCGTTCTCAAGATATCGATACATGTGGTGGTAACAATGTTCCTTTGATATTAAGTTACTTGTTTTTAATTTATATTTTTGTATTTTAGCTGCTCATTGTTTATTTAAAAAAGAAGCAAATAACAACTCTCACGCTCTAAGCCCTGACAATTTGATAGTGTACTTAGGAAGATATGAACTGTTGAAATGGGGAGATTTTGACGACAGTCAAGCTAAAGAAGTAAGTGCACCAACTTATATTTTTTGTTCTTGTTTTTAGAACCACCGTTTTGACAATTTTATAGATGTTTAAAGATTAAGTAAATACAATTTCTAAGTAAAAAAATATTATAATATCTTCTCACTAAATAATAAGAAATTTGCGATGAGGCAAGTAGTTACATATTCCACCGCAGCGTGGTAAATAGACCAGTGGCATTTTACTTAACATTGTAGATGCTTTTATGATTATAAAAATGGTAATGCTCAACTCGTCGCAAATCTAGAAAGTGTAGATGCTTTGTTTCATTGCGAAGGCTTCGATGTGTTGATTAAAAAATTAATTATATTAAATGTTTTGTAAAACTTCTTTTGCTAAAATAGAAACTAAAAGTGGACTAATAACTTAAAAAAAATTTATATTTATTTATTACAAACATGAAAGTAAATTTCTTTATTAGATTGTACATAATGCGAAATACAATAAAATATATGAGATTTTAGACATTGCAAAGTTATGATTTCTGAGATACTGTTTTGTATCAAATTCTTTATAACAACTTTTTTATTGTGTGAAAACAAAACATTTTATATTCAGTTTGTTAAATTTCCAGGACGTAACTATTTGTGTTTGTTATTTTTTATTTAAAAATTTAAAAAAAATAACACTTTTCCTATACAGTATAAAATATTTGTAATTGAATTATTTGTCTAATTTATATTCTTCAACTTTTAAAGGTTAAACAAATTATTATCCATGATGAATATGGTAATGGTAGAAATAGAAGAGACGCCGATATAGCTTTGCTGGTGTTAAGAATACCTGTGAAATTTACATTGACAATACAACCTGTCTGCTTACCTGAAGCTCCTTTTAATACAACTTTGGACAACGTTGTAGGAACTGTAAGTATTATTTCCTTCCTTCTTTCCTTCCTTCCTTCCTTCCTTCCTTCCTTCCTTCCTTCCTTCCTTCCTTCCTTCCTTCCTTCCTTCCTTCCTTCCTTCCTTCCTTCCTTCCTTCCTTCCTTCCTTCCTTCCTTCCTTCCTTCCTTCCTTCCTTCCTTCCTTCCTTCCTTCCTTCCTTCCTTCCTTCCTTCCTTCCTTCCCTTCCTTCCTTCCTTCCTTCCTTCCTTCCTTCCTCCTTCCTTCTTCCTTCCTTCCTTCCTTCCTTCTTCCTTCCTTCCTTCCTTCCTTCCTTCCTTCCTTCCTTCCTTCCTTCCTTCCTTCCTTCCTTCCTTCCTTCCTTCCTTCCTTCCTTCCTTCCTTCCTTCCTTCCTTCCTTCCTTCCTTCCTTCCTTCCTTCCTTCCTTCCTTCCTTCTTCCTTCCTTCCTTCCTTCCTTCCTTCCTTCCTTCCTTCTCCTTCCTTCCTTCCTTCCTTCCTTCCTTCCTTCCTTCCTTCCTTCCTTCCTTCCTTCCTTTCCTTCCTTTCCTTCCTTCCTTCCTTCCTTCCTTCCTTTCCTTCCTTCCTTCCTTCCTTCCTTCCTCTCTCCTTCCTTCCTTCCTTCCTTCCTTCCTTCCTTCCTTCCTCTTCCTTCCTTCCTTCCTTCCTTCCTTCCTTCCTTCCTTCCTTCTCCTTCCTTCTTCCTTCCTTCCTTCCTTCCTTCCTTCCTTCCTTCCTTCCTTCCTTCCTTCCTTCCTTCCTTCCTTCCTTCCTTCCTTCCTTCCTTCCTTCCTTCCTTCCTTCCTTCCTTCCTTCCTTCCTTCCTTCCTTCCTTCCTTCCTTCCTTCCTTCCTTCCTTCCTTCCTTCCTTCCTTCCTTCCTTCCTTCCTTCCTTCCTTCCTTCCTTCCTTCCTTCCTTCCTTCCTTCCTTCCTTCCTTCCTTCCTTCCTTCCTTCCTTCCTTCCTTCCTTCCTTCCTTCCTTCCTTCCTTCCTTCCTTCCTTCCTTCCTTCCTTCCTTCCTTCCTTCCTTCCTTCCTTCCTTCCTTCCTTCCTTCCTTCCTTCCTTCCTTCCTTCCTTCCTTCCTTCCTTCCTTCCTTCCTTCCTTCCTTCCTTCCTTCCTTCCTTCCTTCCTTCCTTCCTTCCTTCCTTCCTTCCTTCCTTCCTTCCTTCCTTCCTTCCTTCCTTCCTTCCTTCCCTTCCTTCCTTCCTTCCTTCCTTCCTTCCTTCCTTCCTTCCTTCCTTCCTTCCTTCCTTCCTTCCTTCCTTCCTTCCTTCCTTCCTTCCTTCCTTCCTTCCTTCCTTCCTTCCTTCCTTCCTTCCTTCCTTCCTTCCTTCCTTCCTTCTTCCTTCCTTCCTTCCTTCCTTCCTTCCTTCCTTCCTTCCTTCCTTCCTTCCTTCCTTCCTTCCTTCCTTCCTTCCTTCCTTCCTTCCTTCCTTCCTTCCTTCCTTCCT
>OX439136.1:884790-889790 GCA_949318235.1 Ecdyonurus torrentis
ATATATATATATATATATATATATATATATATATATATATATATATATATATATATATATATATATATATATATATATATAAATATATATATATATATCAAAGTATAATATATAAATATTTGAAAATATTTATCTAGCACTATAACACCATCTGAGACGAATCATATAAATGCAAATAAAGTCAAACAGTTAAAAGGGGACGACGGCGGCCGGAATCGAACCGACAACCTTTGGATTAGCGCTCCACTGCTCTGACCATTGAGCTACAGCGGCGTCCAATTCTACCTTGCAAATCCAAAGGTTGTCGGTTCGATTCCGGCCGCCGTCGTCCCCTTTTAACTGTTTGACTTTATTTGCATTTATATGATTCGTCTCAGATGGTGTTATAGTGCTAGATAAATATTTTCAAATATTTATATATTATACTTTGATACAAATATCGCCATCTCGTGGAGTTCTGATCTACACTATGTGTAGTGAAGGAAAACTATATCATTTGAAGTTTAAACATATATATATATATATATATATATATATATATATATATATATATATATATATATATATATATATATATATATATATATATATATATATATATATATATATATATATATATATATATATATATATACCCACTGTATAATATATGAGAAATTTTAAATATAAATGGAGCCAAAAATTTTATATAAACTTAAACAGAAACAAATATTTTAAACAACTAAAATTACTATGCGCATACATATACAAATTAAATATAAAGTATAACAGATTATGAATAAATAGCACAATATTATTCTCTTATTTTATCATATGAGAATTCGGTTTTAGTTTTACACAAATTATATTAAAAAAAAAGCAATTATTAGAATTAATATTTTTGATCAATTCTATATTTTTTTCTTCGTTTTTAATCATTATTTATCAGTAACTGTAAACTTACTTGTATACGCAAAAAAAAAAAAAAAAAAAAAAAAAAAAAAAAAAAAAAAAAAAAAAAAAAAAAAAAAAACATAAGTAGCTATTAAGTATTTTATTGTAGTAAAGGTGAACGAAAAATTTAATAAGTAAGACTTTTTATTTTTATGACATATATGAAACCCTATTATAAAAGACTATAAATGTAAGATTTATTTGCTTATGTATAAACCGTGAACCCCTAACGTGCCAAACCCAAGTTTAACTTGTATATTGTAACCCAAACATCGTATAAATGCTATATGAAACCTCTAATTTATGCACCTTCTCGTCCTTGTATAGGGTCTATGCATTCATGTTAAAGTCGACGTCATGTTGGATAACTCAATAACATGGCTGGCATAGGACAAAAAATCGTTTTGCGAGTTTAAAACCACTATGCAATATTTTTGAGAGCATTGATGTTGTAAATATGTTGAATTAGTATCTCAAGTATGTGAGAAAAATAACAATAAGAAAAAAATAAACGATTTCCCAAAGAAAATTAGCTTAAATGAAATTTGTCCTATGCTTAGCAATGTTATTCACTACTCAAGTATGGCATCAAAGCGCAATCAATATGACGTCATCCGCATACACCCTATACATTGCTCTGCCGCCATATCCTCTTCCACGTATATAAATACTTTATATTCACATTTCTTATAATTAAAGTTAGTCGCTCACATTTTAGTGAACAATGATGCAATGAAATATTAATATTCTTAAATATTTTTTATAAATGTAAAATATAACACAAATCAATAATACTCTAACAATATGTGATAAAAACAGGTTGTCGAACGACGAACCAATGTCACATTTCCTCTCCACGTTTGGGTTTAAGGATGTAGCGAGGTATGTGTGGGTGGGGGGAGGGTTCATTGTCGTCTTAAATAATTACATGTTTGTTAAAGGAATAGACCGGAGAAAAACATAAGAATTTATATCACAAAACACTTAATAGGATTTACACAAATAACGTTAGTTTGTCTCAAAACCCAACTGTAACCCCAAAGCAGAGATTAGAAAATTCGATTTATGCAACCAGCACAACATTTTTATACTAATATTTGCATGTTTCTGACGTCATAAACATGAATTTTTACGCAAATTGCATACTTTACAAATTTTTCACGTTCTCTCGTGGTGCTACATTAACATTCTGGTAAAAATTGTCATCAGTTTTGAAGATCTCATTTCGTGTTTATTCATTAAATAGCACATGTTGTTTTACGTGGTCTATGGCTTTAAAAAAACAACAACAATTAGTTACTTATATCCTTCTTTTAAACAGCAAATCCATTTTCTATAGAACCGTGCTTGCCAAGTAGGACTTATTTACCAGCGTCATTTCATATTTCCTAGCAAAGCATACGTCATAACTTAACAATGTCTTAATTTTAAAAAGGTCTTACTAGAGCTGTAAAAAATTCAAAATTCATTTAGACCGAGTTGAAAACTTTTATTCCGGTTTGACTCGAAACTCGGTTTCAGCTTGAAATCAAGTCAAAAAACTCGAAAACCAACCAAAACTCAAAATTCGAGGTTTGAACTAAAGCTAGAACACGAGTTTTTCGAGCCCAAATTCAAAATCACTTTAAATTTTTATTTCACTCTCATTTCAATGATAAATTCGTTAATTAATTTACGTAAATGCCTAATTTTATTGTTTAATGATCCAGAATAGTAAAATATTTAAATTTTGGTACGACAATCTGCACTATTTGATCTAATGCTATTTTTTATGCATTTTGAAATATGACAACATGAAGTTATATAGACCAATGTCCATCTTATATATATATTTCAAAAATATATATATATATATATATATGTATATATATATATATATATATATATATATATATATATATATTTAATTTGGGTTTTTATTATTATTAGGTATTTGCATTTCAATGAAACAATTATGCCTGCAGCACAATTAACATTATTATTTACTGTTGTTTGAGTTGTGTGGACAATAGCATCCTGGCAAAACTATTATAACATCTTGTTTATCGAAAAAAAAAATGTTTTTATACCGATTTTATTTTAACTAAACAGCTCGTGTATTTTGACGATTTGTTTATGGTCTCATCGCGAGCTGGCTCGTTTTTGAGCTGAAAACTAAAAAAAGTTTAAACCCCAGTTTGTTTGGTTTGTCGAAACCAAATACTCTAAAATATAGAACTGAATTCGAGTTCAACTGGCTTTAAATTGTCAGATGTAGGTGTTACCAACTCTATATAAAGCCTTTAGTTTGTGTGAGATCTCTCTTGTTTTCTACAATTTGTCACGGAGTTAAGTTGCAAGCTGAACTCTGCATGAACGTTTAAATGTAAGTTTTACTTTTATTTATTTTTATTTTATTTTAGGAAAAAATTTAAATTTAACAGCCTTACTATAAAAGTGAATAAATCTGTAAACTTTTCTGAGCGTTGCAAATATTTTTGTTTTATTAGAAATAAGTATGGAAAACTGAAAAAGAATTATTATTTATTTTTATAGTATATTATAGTTACAAACTCTAATAGTATAAATGGTATTTGTATAAATTTTAAGTTTTAATTGATATATAAATATTTACTCACTCACTCACCACTCACTCACCACTCACTCACTCACTCACTCACTCACTCACTCACTCACTCACTCACTCACTCACTCACTCACTCACTCACTCACTCACTCACTCACTCACTCACTCACTCACTCACTCACTCACTCACTCACTCACTCACTCACTCACTCACTCACTCACTCACTCACTCACTCACTCACTCACTCACTCACTCACTCACTCACTCACTCACTCACTCACTCACTCACTCACTCACTCACTCACTCACTCACTCACTCACTCACTCACTCACTTATATATTTTTACATATAATATATATTTATTATATATAGCACATACTGTAATGACGGTAATAATGCAGTATAATAAAATGGTAGCCACTCGATGAGAAATGAAGAAATAAATTTGAGTTACCTTCTTTCTTACTTACCTTGGATCTTCATAGGCTGCATTGACCTAGAACTACCTTAGGAATGAAAGAGACAAAAAAAGTATTTAACTTCGTTCATTCGCACGCAAAAATACCTTTATACATAATAATTATGGTAGATATATTTATAGCATTATTTATGCAATACAGCATAATTTTTGCTATACTTCACTTTATATTTAACATTAGCAATAATATTATGTGGAACAGTTTTTATGTTATGACCTTATGTGGTTTTATAGTCAAGGCAAAAAGTCTGTGGACTCCAACTTTAAAAATTTATGTCTCGTTAAATATCCTATGCAATAAAAAAATAAAAACATATTCTGAATCCTTGGTATGTTGGCTGTAAATACAATGTTTTAATTTTGTCTTGCACGTTACGCTTTATTTGCAACGGCGAGATATATGACGTAACCTACCAAAATTACGCATAAAAAGTAGTGTATCTTGCTCAAAAATTATCTAAAAATCTAAAATTTTGTATAATTGTGTTTTTGCCAATATCTTACGTGCATACAGTTAATTTCAAAACATTTTAATAAATAATTAGTCATTTATTGAAACAATTAATATGCGCCACTTTGGCGTACGCCTGCAAAGCAGCCAGTTAGTTTTAAAGCATGTGACTTACATACACTTATCCATTGATGTGTCTACTTTTCATAAAACAAACTTAAAATATCAAATTAAAATTATTGAAATTTATAATTGACAAAATCAAAGCAATAAAAATTTAATAAAAAAAATGCATTTTACGAATTATAATATTACCTTTTTTACCTGTGAAAAGAACGGCTAATCATGACAAGATGTAACCTCAGCGACTTCACACCGCCCAGGCAATGTATAATAAAAGCGGAGATAAGCTACCTCTTGTTATTATTGGCCATTCTTTTCACAGGTAAAAGAGGTAATATTATAATTCGCATAAGGCATTTTTTTTTATTAAATTTGTATTGCTCTGATTTTGTCAATTATAAATTTCAATATTTTCAATTTGATATTTTAAGTTTGTTTTATGAAAAA
>OX439136.1:894790-931218 GCA_949318235.1 Ecdyonurus torrentis
AAATCTTGCAAGTTTCAGCGGTGCGGGTTCAAGCCAAGCCATGTTGTGTAAGGCTTCCTGCACCCGGCACACCAAATGAGCGAAGTTCAGAAAAAGGCCGAGGCAGTACCGTGAGGTCACCGTGAGCAAAAATAACTTTTTAAACCTCGTTTTCTCAAGCAAGGGTTAACACAAATGGAAAAAGTGTCAAATATAAAAATTGTAGACACATAACGGCTCTGTCTACTCGAATCTCTTCAAGAAATAATCAATTTTCACAAGAAAAAAATTCAATGAATTAATGAATGAATGAATGAATGAATGAATGAATGAATGAATGAATGAATGAATGAATGAATGAATGAATGAATGAATGAATGAATGAATGAATGAATGAATGAATGAATGAATGAATGAATGAATGAATGAATGATTGAATGAATAATTGAATGAATGAATGGCATACATTATGTTGATACATTGAACACTTGCTATATTGTAGAGCACAAATGTTGTTATTTTGTAATAACATAAGTAATTATGCTGGAAATCTTAACTGTTATTTTATGACGTATAATCACTGTACAATAAAGTATATATAGTTGATATAGCATATAAATTTGAAATTATTTAAATTTTAACATACTTTATGCTACAGTTAGTTGTTGTTTCTAAATTAAAATAATATACCTAATGTTTGTGCTATGTAACAAAGTTATTATGCAGCATAGCATAATAATATGATGTACAAATTGTGCTAAAAATTAACTAGCATAATCAGTGTTTGGGTCGAAAACCATTTTAATTGAACTCGAACCAATCACACACACCTAAAATTCTTTTGAACAAAATCCAAACATGCGCATATTTCACATGTTTTGTAAGTTGAACACATCGAAAATTTTGATTGAACTGTTAATGTGTTTGAATACGTCATTAAATTAATACTTTTTAATATATACATATATATATATATATATATATATATATATATATATATATATATATATATATATATTATCATAACGTTCTATTTACACATAATTTTATATGTGTATAAATAAAAAAAAAAGTGGACAATCTATTTATTATATACATATCTATTCACCAATTTTTATACTAAATTATTAATTAATTTAACTTTTAACACCTAAAACTTATTGGCAAAAGTGTTCGATTGAGACTTAAAATTTCAATCATTCAGCAGTCAAAATAGTGTTCGTTGAACACGAACTGTTCGAGTTCGTGTGCCACTTAAAAAAAAATTTTAAAACAAATTCAAACACGCCAAGACCGATCATAGTTATAATGCAAATTTTTTATTTTTGTTTGTATGTTTAACAAAGAATGAACTAAAGACGCGCACCCATCTTATTTTATTTAAAAATAAGTTAATTAAAAAACTAAACCGTTGTTACTGGCGGAGAACTAAAAGACGACTCTGAGCCAATCACAGTGACTTGTTTTCTAAAAATATTTATGAACACATAAAATAAGATGGCTTTAAGTTAGAGGTCAACATTAGAGGTGCAAGGTAGGTTAGATATTAGGCAGGTAACTTTGAAAACTTTCATTATATACAAGAAACCCAAAAACTCATATTTCGATGCCTCCGCGTCAAAAGCGAGCATCTACACTTTCCAGATTTCCGACAAAACGACGATCTACACTTTCCGCCGCCGAGCATCTGCAATGTTAAGCTTATGGCAGGTAGTCGAGTTACAGCACTGATCGGAAAGTGTAGATAGTCGTTTGGTCGGAAATCTGGAAAGTGTAGATGATCGCTTTTGACGCAGAGGCATCGATTTATAGTATTGAGGAAAGTTAATTTTTTCAACCCCCACTTTTTATGATTGAAAATAGCGTTAAAAATTTTTGAGGCGATATTTTTCTTAGAATGATTGGGGCATGGGAAGTATTTTTAATTAGTTTTTTGAAAATCGACCTAAAAAGTCTGTGACGTCATCAATCGGGCATTTATTTCAGAAAGTATTGACTGTATGGTTCAGTAGCCAGTTTTTTGAAATCCTGAGAACGAGCTGGTTACTGAACCTCGAACGATTAGTATTTGCTGACAAAAAAGTTGACTGATGACGTCACAGGCTTTGTAGACTGATTTTCAAAAACATATTAAAAATACTTCGCATAATCTAATCGTTCTAAGAAAAAATACCACCTCAAAATTTTTTAAAGCTCTTTCCAAAAATATAATAAACTCAAAAAAAAATTTTAATTCACCTTCCTCATTCAATTGCAGAAATCAATCCTATAATTGTACAAAAATTATTAGTACAATTACTGAAGGACTAAAAAATCTTTGTTATCCAAATTTGGGAATTAAATTCCATGAATATAGTGAAAATAATTTAAAGATAAAAACGAAATTAAAGTAAATATGACAAAAAAAATCTTTAACACAATTTATATATATGTATTAATTTTTGCTTCCATTATATAATTATGTATTCTGTAATTTGAAAATAACTTTGCATATTTTTGTGTTAAAACATTTTATTTGTTTTGCAATATAAAATAAATTTATGATTTTTTTAGGAGTTATTTAATTATAAAGACATTGTGTAAAAATATAATGAACTAAGTGATAAGGCTTTATTTGTTAACAAATTAATAAAAATAAAATAAAATGTTATTATTTATATGTCATTAACTGGGTCAATTTATAATATATATATAATATATATATATATATATATATATATATATATATATATATATATATATATATATATATATATATATTTATATATATATATATATATATATATATATATATATATATATATATATATATATATATATATATATATATATATATATATATATATATATATATATATATATATATATATATATATATATATATATATATATATATATATATCGAGGGTGCTCCGCTATAATGTCATAAGTCCATTTGACCTTGAAAAAAATATTTTTTGCTGCAAATGACCTGAAATGGATAAATCCAAAATTTCGGGTTGATCCGACGATTTTTTATTTTTCAAGGTCAAGTGGACTTAGGACATTATAGCGGAGCACCCTCGATATATATATATATATATATATATATTTATAAATATATATATATATATATATATATATATATATATATATATATATATATATATATATATATATATATATATATATATATATATAATATCACATACATATATTTTTTTTATTTTTACATATATAAATTTATGTACAAAAGTATTGCTATTTACATGAATAGTATATAAAAAAAGTATAAAAACATAAAATGATAATACACCAAAACCAGTTGTTCACCTTTGACTTTTATATTGTACGTTTCATATTTATGGTGTTTTGATTTTTTATTTAATCAAGTAGAAAAGCTGGGTTTTTTTACATTTTGGCCTCATTACGCATCTGTTAATTTATAGCGCTTTTATTACATTTTTATATTATAAAAAAATATATATATATAATAATATTATTAAAAATTAATAAGGATTAAATACATGTTCTATTCTTATTTAGATTAAAATACAAAACTATAACTTGTATACTGATATACATAAATACATAAAATAAAAAATACACAAAAAATGATAAAGTACATAATCTGTATTATATAATTATATAATAATATACAGTATAATATATTAAAAAAATGTATTTTGATATGATTTTAAAGATAAAGTAAAAAAATATAATTTTTTAATAGTTCAAGATTTCTTTATGATATACATGACTAACATTTTCATATATTATAATTGTATCACAATTTTCACTTCCACTATTTTTTCTTTTTTTTTTGTTTTTTTTTTTTTTGGTTTTGCTTGCCATATTGTGTAATTTTGCTACACCAACCACAGTTCCAGTGAAGACATTGTCTTATTGATAGCTAAGGACTTTTCAAATTATTAACAAAGCATAGGCGGGCCGGCCACGGCCTAACGTAAGTACACAGCCCGACATTTGCCATTACAGCCTAGAGAAACCATTGAAACATCTAGGCAGGCTGGTCGATGCAATCACATAAATCATGCACCTCCACGAATACTATGCGTCGTCATGGAATGCATGTAAACATACATCGTGCAACATGTTGTGCTCTCACACTTGACGTACGCACCCAGCAGTGGCTCGAACCTATACTCGGTGAGGAGTACACAGTTACGAGTCAGCTATTTTCACCACTCGGCCATATCAGCTCAGTTATATAAAAATATGTTATTCTTATATGTTATTGCAATTTTTTTTTGTCATATAATACTTAATATCATTACGATGTTATTGCACTTACTTAATGAAAAGTGCGGTTTTATGACAGCATTGCTCACTTTTGTTTCTGCGTGTGTTAAATAGTGAGCTGTTTCATAATAAACTCACAGCTTCATATTTTGAATGTACAATAAATAAGAAATCAATGACTCCGGCAAAATCAACGTTAATATCTATGGTACGATATTATGAAATTTATTTTTCCAACGACTTGTATATTTATATATATATAAAATTAAAGTTTAAGAAAACTGGTTTCTCGTATGATGCGAATATTTTAGTAAAAATTAAAGGTCGCTTCTTTGCCTTACCTGGCTACACGAAAGTTAATTTGTGGCAGATGCTGAACAGAGAGCAGCGTGTGCGGACGTCTTTGTGTTCCAGGGTGAGTTTTATGTGTGTGTGTGTGTGTGTGTGTGTGTGTGTGTGTGTGTGTGTGTGTGTGTGTGTGTGTATGTGTGTGTTTGTGTGTTGTGTGTGTGTGTTTGTGTGTGTGTGTGTGTGTATGTGTGTGTGTGTGTATGCGTGTGTGTGTGTGTATTTTTTGTTAGAATATTAGAATTATTATTTGTTTGTTTATTTAATAATTTGAATTTTCATTCATTCATTCATTCATTCATTCATTCATTCATTCATTCATTCATTCATTCATTCATTCATTCATTCATTCATTCATTCATTCATTCATTCATTCATTCATTCATTCATACATTCATTCATTCATTCATTCATTCATTCATTTACTGATTATTTAATTTATTTGTTTCTTCATTTATTCATACACTATTAAGTTATTAGGTTATTTTGTAAATTATTTATTTATTTATTTATTCATTTAATAATATATTTACATATTTATAATTACGATTTAAAAAACCTTCACACATAATGCATATATTAAGTTAACTGTTATTGGCTAAATCCTCCAGTTTGATTTAGTACATTATCTGAAGTTTACGTGGCCATCTTAGCTTATATATTGGTCATGCTTCTCAATGACATCATGTCCTTACAAACAATTTTTTTGTATAATACTATTATATTAAAAATGTTATAAATAAACATATATATATATATATATATATATATATATATATATATATATATATATATATATATATATATATATATATATATATATATATATATATATATATATATATATATATATATATATAAGCTAAAGCCAGGAGACAAATCTCACAGGACGTCCACTCGGGGCACTCGGGGTATCTGTATAGGGGCCATACTTTTTTGGCTTAATTTAGATCAGAACTGTTTTTAAACATTTGATTTTTTGGTTTACTTTGTTTTATGTTTTTAAAAGTATATATACTATTTTTACATCATTTTAAAATAAAAAACAATTTCTCACAACCAGTGAAGATATCTCGAAAGACTTCTCTTGGTGGGTACTTGCTTAACTTTATACATAAAAAAAAACATTTTTATATGTACTTAAATAATTAAAGCCATAGACCACATAAAACCACATGAGCTTTTTAATGAATAAACAAGAAATGGGATCATCAAAACTGATGTAATTTTTACCAGAATATTAATGTATGAGCCCTACGAGAGAGCGTGAAAAAACTATAAAGTATGCAATTTGCGTGAAAATTCATGTTTATGACGTCAGAAATATGCAAAAAATTAGTATGAAAATGTTGTACGGGTTGCATAAATCGAATTATCTAATCACTGCTACGGGGTTACTGATAGGTTTTGAGACAAACTAAAGTTATTTATGTAAATCCCATCAAGTGTTTTGTGATATAAATGCTTATGTTTTTCTCTGGTCTATTCCTATAAGCACATTTCTGTCATATATTTTTGTATTTTATATTATTGCAATTCACTAACATAATGTTTATAAAAAACATGAGACATCTCGAGACCAGTAGAGATGTTATGTAACACGTCTCATGGTGAGACCTGGCAAAGTTTCACATTCATTAAATAAAAAATATATAATATATATAATATATAAATTATTGAAAAAAGAAGTTAATAAATTTTTTTTGGTAAAATGCAATATACATATTAATTATACTGTATATTAGATTTTTTTTATGTTCTAATATTGAATGTTATATAAAAACCAGTTAGTTAATCTGAAACTTTCGTAATTTTCATGTGCAATGCATTTAATTGTATTTATTCAAAATTCTATTACTTTTTGTCGTTGATTGTACGTTTTTTAGTCACTGTCTTTTTGTCTGCGACTTTACTTAGGAATTACCTTCTTTCCTCGGAAAACACGATGCAGTGATTGCAGGGTCGGACTGGCAATCAAGGGGCCTCGTCCGCAAAAGGGGTGTAACACCCTCTTTAGGGGCCACAAAGGAGGCGTAACACCCTAGTTACGCCCCTTTTTGGGCCTTAGGGGCCTCCAAACAGGGGGGGCCACGTCCGCAATTGCGGACTTGCTCTTATGGCCAGTCCGAGCCTGAGTGATTGGCTAGTTGGTCGCCGCTTTCAGGAAAATATGTGTTTTTAATTGTGCTTGTGTGTTAGTGTTTTAATACCAGGTAAACTTTTTTAATAGTAAGAATAATAATTGTATTCAATTTAAATAATTTTATTCAATATTAGACTAAAAAAAAGTTTTTTGTTTTATGTACAGCTCTGGTCAAAAGTTCTCGAACGGGGCAGCGTTGGCCGCTGCGTTTTTAAATAGAGATAACATAGTGTGGTTGCGTGCTGCCTGTTTAAATTGTTTGGGAATTTTTTGGCAGAGCTGTACCTCTAGTTTTTTTTTTATTTTAATGGCATGCAAACAGATACTGCACTACATTAGTTTTTAGGTAAATTTGAGACGCGTAAACTAATAACGAGGTAATGTTATGATTTTACATATATATATACATTTATATATATATATATATATATATATATATAAATATATATATATATATATATATATATATATATATATATATATATATATATATATATATATATATATATAAATATACATATATATATATATATATATATATATATATATATATATATATATATATATATATATATATATATATATATATATATATATATATATATATATATATATTTACATATACATATAGTGTTTTTTCTGTATATTATATACTGAATATATAGTTTTAATATGTATAAGTTAGATATAAATATCGGTACAATTTATTAACAGAACACAACGTTTTGTATACAAGGTTTTGTACACAAAAACAGTACGCATGTTTTGTATAAACTATAACTTTTTTAATGTAATTGACGATAATACAAATTTTAAATTATTACGTTTTTAACACATAAAATATGCATGCGTCACGAATGTGTTTTTGTATTATTCAATTATACATGTAGGATTATTGTTATGCATACTCAGATTTCAAAAAGTTTACATCACGGGCGCACTGTATATTTCCCTCATCGTGTAATTTTGCTTGAGCTTGTATTGAAGCAAAAATTGTCATATTCTCCTTCAAAGAACTTGTTTGTTTTTTGTGTTTTTTTTTTTGTATGGTTAAAGCATATATCTCTTTAACTCCCCTCCATCCTCTCTTTGACTAAAGTTCAGTGTTGAGAGAAAGTATATAAGATATCTTTAAGTTATAACATAAAGGGTGATCGAAACAACATGTTCTATACACAAAATGGGATCTACAAAACTGATGATATTTTTTACCAGAATGTTAATGTAGCCCCACAAAAGAGCTTTAAAAAAATGTAAAGTATGCAATTTGCGTGAATATTCCTGTTTATGACGTCATTAACAGGCAAAAACTAGTATGAAAATGGTAGGTGGGTTGCATAAATCTAAATTTTCTGATCACTGCTACGAAGCTACAGTTGGGTTTTGAGACCAACTAACGTTATTTATATATAAGGTCCATCAAGTGTTTTGTGATGTAAATGAAAATGTTTTCATGTTTTCTATGCCTTTAAGAGCTGCCATATATAGTGTTGGTCAGAAATGCACAGACCAGCATGGGAAAACTTAATTTTTATATTTTTATTAGCCAACTTAAAAGCTCAATCTTAATTTTATTTGTTGCTCCTAACGAGTTACAAGAATATTACAAAAAAATATATAAAACAAAACTAAATAATAGTTGAAATAAACTTTTATTTATGTTACAAATGAAGTAAAATTATGTTTATTTTCTTCTTATATAAAAATATTATATTGTACAGCATAGCTATTAATGTTATTTTATTATGCATTTTTTATGCGGCAATGGCATCAAATAAGTCATTTAAGTTTTTTAAGATTATATCGATGGGCTGCGACTAAAGAGGGCCATCGCGGGCCGTCTTCGCAGCAACCGGCAAAAAAAAAATAAATAAATAAATAAATAAATAAATAAATAAATAAATAAATAAATAAATAAAAAATAAGCAAGAAGGGAAGGAAGGAAATTATTGAATCTTATATATAGTTTAGAAATTGATATAATTATAATAAGATCTTATGGTGATGATTGATCCTACAATATAAAGGTTGTAAATAAAAGTTTTAAATAGAAATAAATTAAAATAAACCCAATGTCTCATGACGGGCTTTTAGAATTCTTGTCAGTTTTTTTTTCTTCAAAAGATGATGAAATTTGCCAAAGCTAAATTCATACAAAAAATTTGATATCGCAGGTTACTTGTCATGTCAAAGAAATATAATATTATATTACACAAGATTATTTCTATTATCTTGCCCTGGGAGTTTTTTTTTCTCTTTGCTTTCTTACGTAAAATGATTGTAATTTTTACTTAAAATTAGCTAGCCACGCCCCCTTTTTCATAAAATTTTTTCCTGTGGATCGATTCTGGGGTGCAAAGCTCCCCAGGCCCCCAACGGATGGAAACGTCTCTTTAGTTATTTCAAAGGGCCGTGGAGGCCCAGTCCTCTCCTGATTACTTATATAATTATACTTATCTCTTTATATATTATAAGATATTAAATAAATAACATGATTATTTTTAACAATATTTAAATGAAATATGCGAGAGAAAACAAAAATGATGCCATTAGGCATTGCTTGTTAATATGGTTCAATATCATATATTAAATATTAGTAAAATAGAACTTAAATATTTAAATTTCCAATTTGACATCTTGTTCTCACGGAGAAATAATGTATCACATAAAAAAAATTGCATAACAAAAGTTTGTTTGATATGTTTCATGCGCATGACGTCATATTTCAGGCACTTGGACGCCATATTGTAGCAATAAATAACAATTTCCCAGCATATGATAAAAATTGTTTTTACTTTAAATATCAGTTAATTTCATTAGTAGACAGCCTATTTACATTATATAAGGTCTTTGCATTCATAATTTAAATAATGTATATATATATATATATATATATATATATATATATATATCGATGCTTACCCGTCGAAGTGAACGTACTACACTTTACAAATTTGGGGAAAAATGAACGTTCTACACTTTACAAATTCCAAGTTCTCCCATCTAGTTCTCATGTTAAAACGCGTAGAAGCGCCAAACGCAGATCGTTCATTTTTCACCAAATTTGTAAAGTGTAGTACGTTCACTTCGACGGGTAAGCATCGATATATATATATATATATATATATATATATATATATATATATATATATATATATATATATATATATATATATATATATATATATATATATATATATATATATATATATATACCTTCTGTATAATATATGAGAAATTTTAAATATAAATGGAGCAAAATTTTTTATAGAAACTAAAGCAGAAACTAAAATTTTAAATATCTTAAACTAAACTTACTACGCGCATACATATACAAATTAAATATAAAGATTACAGATTATGAATAAATAGCACAATATTATTCTCTTTTTTTTTTTTATCATATGAGATTTTTGGTTTTATATATATTATAATAAAAAAAATAAAAAAACAGAATTATTAGAATTTTTATTTTTGATCAATTCTATACTTTTTTCTTCAGTTTTAATCCTTATTTATCATTTAAAAAAAAAAAAAAAAACATAAGTAGCTATTAAGTATTTTATTGTAGTAAAGGCTGAACGAAAAATTTAAGGAGTAAGACTTTTTATGAAATATATGAAAACTTATTATAAAAGACTATAATTGTAAGATTTATTTGCTTATGTATATAAACAGTGAAAAATGATGCAATGACATATTGATATTCTTTAATTTTTTTTATAAATGTAAAATACAACACACATCATTAATATTCTAACAATATGGGATAAAAACAGGTTTTCGAACGACGAACCAATGTCACATTTCCTCTCCACGTTTAGGTTAAGGATGTAGCGAGGTATGTGTGGGTGGGGGGAGGGTTCATTGTCGTCTTAAATAATTACATGTTTGTTAAAGGAATAGACCGGAGAAAAACATAAGAATTTATATCACAAAACACTTAATAGGATTTACACAAATAACTTTAGTTTGTCTCAAAACCCAACTGTAACCCCAAAACAGAGATAAGAAAATTCGATTTATGCAACCAGCACAACATTTTCATACTAATTTTTGCATGTTTCTGACGTCATAAACATGAATTTTTACGCAAATTGCATACTTTACAAATTTTTCACGTTCTCTCGTGGTGATACATTAACATTCTGGTAAAAATTGTCATCAGTTTTGAAGATCTCATTGCGTGTTTATTCATTAAATAGCACATGTTGTTTTATGTGGTCTATGGCTTTAAAAAAACAACAACAATTAGTTACTTATATCCTTCTTTTAAACAGCAAATCAATTTTCTATAGAACCGCGCTTGCCAAGTAGGACTTATTTACCAGCGTCATTTCATATTGCATAGCAAAGCATGTGTCATAACTTAAAAATGTCTTAATTTTAAAAGGTCTTACTAGAGCTGTAAAAAACTCAAAATTCATTTAGACCGAGTTGAAAACTTTTGTTCCGGTTTGACTCTAAACTCGCTTTCAGCTTGAAATCAAGTCAAAAAATTCGAAAACGAGCCAAAACTCAAAACTCGAGGTTTGAACTAAAGCTCGAACACGAGTTTTTCGAGCCCAAATTCAAAATCACTTTAAATTTTTATTTCACTCTCATTTCAATGATAAATTCGTTAATTAATTTACATAAATGCCTAATTTTATTGTTTAATGATCCAGAATAGTAAAATATTTAAATTTTGGTACGACAATCTGCACTATTTGATCTAATGCTATTTTTTATGCATTTTGCAATATGCCAACATGAAGTTATATAGACCAATGTCCATCTTATATATATATATATATATATATATATATATATATATATATATATATATATATATATATATATATGTATATATATGTATATATATATATATATATATATATATATATATATATATACATATATATACATATATATATATATATATATATATATATATATATATATATATATATATATATATATATATATATATATATATATACTTATATTTATATATATAAATATATATTTAATTTGGGTTTTTATTATTATTAGGTATTTGCATTTCAATGACACAATTATGCCTGCATCACAATTAACATTATTATTTACTGTTGTTTGAGTTGTGTGGACAATGGCATCCTGTCAAAACTATTATAACATCTTGATTATTGAAAAAAAAACCTTTTTTGACCGATTTTATTTCAACTCAACAGCTCGTGTATTTTGACGATTTGTTTACGGCCTCATCGCGAGCTGGCTCGTTTTTGAGCTGAAAACTCGAAAAAGCTCAAACCCCAGTATGTTTGGTTTGTTGAAACCAAATACTCTAAAATATAGGACCGAATTAGAGTTCAACTGGCTTTAAATTGTCAGCTCTATAGGTCTTACCAACTCTATATAAAGCCTTTAGTTTGTGTGAGATCTCGCTTGTTTTCTACAATTTGTCACGGAGTTAAGTTGCAAGCTGAACTCTGCATGAACGTTTAAATTTAATTTTAATTTTTATTTACTTTAATTTTATTTTAGGAAAAAGTTTAAATTGAACAGCCTTACTATAAAAGTGAATAAATCTGTAAACTTTTCTGAACGTTGCAAATATTTTTGTTTTAATTAGAAATAAGTATGGAGTATTGAAAAAGGATTAATTATTAATTTTTATACTATATTATAGTTAAAAACCCTAATAGTATAAATGGTATTTGTATAAATTTTAAGTTTTTATTGATATATAAATATTTACTCACTCACTCACTCACTCACTCACTCACTCACTCACTCACTCACTCACTCACTCACTCACTCACTCACTCACTCACTCACTCACTCACTCACTCACTCACTCACTCACTCACTCACTCACTCACTCACTCACTCACTCACTCACTCACTCACTCACTCACTCACTCACTCACTCACTCACTCACTCACTCACTCACTCACTCACTCACTCACTCACTCACTCACTCACTCACTCACTCACTCACTCACTCACTCACTCACTCACTCACTCACTCACTCACTCACTTATATATTTTTACATATAATATATATTTAATATATAGCACATACTATAATGACGGTAATAATGCAGTATAATAAAATGGTAGCCACTTGATAAGAAATGAAGAAATAAATTTAAGTTACCTTCTTTCTTACTTACCTTGGATCTTCATAGGCTGCATTGACCTAGAACTACCTTAGGAATGAAAGAGACAAAAAAAGTATTTAACTTCGTTCGTTCGCACGCAAAAATACCTTTATACATAATAATTATGGTAGATATATTTATAGCATTATTTATGCAATACTGCATAATTTATGCTATACTTCACTTTTTATTTAACATTAGCAATAATATTATGTGGAACAGTTTTTATGTTATGACCTTATGTGGTTTTATAGTCGAGGCAAAAAGTCTGTGGACTCAAACTTTAAAAATTTTTGTCTCGTTAAATAACCTATGCATTAAAAAAATAAAAACATATACTGAATCTTTGGTATGTTGGCTGTAAATACAATGTTTAGTTTTGTCTTCCACGTTACAGTTCATTAGTAACGGCGAGATATATGACTTAACCTACCAAAATTACGCATAAAAAGTAGTGTATCTTGCTCAAAAATTATCTAAAAATATAAAATTTTGTACAATTGTGTATGCCAATATCTTACGTTAATGCAGTTAATTTCAAAAATTTTAATTATTAATTAGTCATTTAATGAAACAATTAATATGCGCCACTTTGGCGTACGCCTGCAAAGCAGCCAGTTAGTTTTAAAGCATGTGACTTACATACACTTATCCATTGTTGTGTCTACTTTTCATAAAACAAACTTAAAATATCAAATTAAAATTATTGAAATTTATAATTGACAAAATCAAAGCAATAAAAATTTAATAAAAAAATGCATTTTACGAATTATAATATTACCTTTTTTACCTGTGAAAAGAACGGCTAATCATGACAAGATGTGGCACTTACAAATCCATTATTTGTACCAAAAATAATAAATAGATTTAGTGAAAGAACAATAGATTATTTATTGCCTAAGCTTTGGAATCAGATACCAGGAAATTTAAAAATATTAAAATCAAAAAATCAAGTAAAAAAAGATCTTAAAGGTTATTTTTTAAGTTGTTTCGAATACACTGCAAACAGAGAAGTCTTGTAAAAAGACATTTCTGAAGTCTCAAAACGAGTCAGCCTTATTTGAGGCAGTTGAACTGTCTTTTTCAGTGTCTTCCTTTGGAAGACCCTAAAACCGTCTTTATCTGAGACACTACCCCTAGCCTTGCAGAGACGATTAAAACGTCTTCAAATTAACCAACCCTACCTAATCTGACCCTACAATATACTACCAAACCTATTACATTACCTATCATGCTACCTGATAGACCTCTAAAATGTCGACCTGAGTAAGTTTACCTTGATCTGAAGTTAAACTGAAACAAAATCAAATTTATTAAAATTTTATAATAATATTAACTAATTACGTTCCCTTAAGACCAGATTATAATTCATTGACACTGAATAAAAATTGAAAGGAGTTATTGATTATTCTATACTTAAGTCATATAATTTTATGCTGTTATAAATCAATTAAATATAGAAAAATGCTATTAAAATGTAACAAAAAAAATTATTTATGGTACAGGGTTATCATAATTATTATTAGAAAAAACAAACATAAGTCACACATAGATTTAATTTGATTTAAATTTATTTTACGTCATTTCACATCTTCTACAACATTTTCTATCGATATGAAAAACGAATGTTTAAATTTAAAAAATAGCAAGAAAAAAAAAACCTTAATAAAAAAAAATAATAAAAAAAAAGAAACAATAAAAAGTCATGCGGATTTGTTACGAGATCCTCAGTTCATAACATAAGATTGTCCTTTATTCAGGGTCACCTTTGACACTCGGAATCACGCGCAAAGGCCCAGCATGTGCTTGGTGTAGAGTAGAGCACCATGGTGTAGAGAGAGCGCAGACCACATCACTGTGACTATAACAAATTCAGTCCCTAAAAAATAGTTTTATTTTAGTATTATTATTATTATTACCAAATTAATGATTTAAATAAGACTTAAAAATGGTCCCGTATTATTTTTTTAAATAAAAATAATAATAAATAAACAATATACTGATATATATATATATATATATATATATATATATATATATATATATATATATATATATATATATATATATATATATATATATATATTTGTTAAGGCATCATAAAGTATTATATTAAATACGACTTAATTCCTGATATAAACTGCATAAAACTATGCTACTAAGCATAAACATAATTATGCTTAAAAATTTATGCTATTCAAATTTAGTAATGATATAAAATAAATATTGACACAGATTCAGCATTTAAAGAACTTTATACCCCTTCTTTAAAATACAAAAAAAAAGAGAGAGATAGAGAGAGAGAGAGAAAATATAACAGGAAAAAAATTACAAATAGATAAATAGGAGAAATAAATGCATATCAAAATAGAAAACTCCCTAAAAATAAGTAAAAAAAAAAAAAAAAAAAGAAGAAGATGGATAAAAGAAATTTAAACATGCATTTCATTGGCATTTGTTTGTTAGATAAATAAAAAAAATATTAAACAAGTTAAGATTAAACTGTGAATTCTGTATTAAAACGACTATAAAATTTATAAACAAGAAAAATAATAAAAGCTGTGACCTTTTCTGATATTTTAAATGAATATATTTTAAAATAACTGCTGTTGTATATAAATTTTGAAAGAAAAAAAATAATTATTTAATACTGAAAGAGGATAATAAGAGAGAGAGAGAGAGAGAGAGAGAGAGAGAGAGAGAGAGAGAGAGAGAGAGAGAGAGAGAGAGAGAGAGAGAGAGAGAGAGAGAGAGAGAGAGAGAGAGAGAGAGAGAGAGAGAAAAGATACTTGATAAAGAACTTACTCTGTCTTCGAAAACCAGGCAGCTGTTCCCCATCAATGTGTCATCGGCTCATGATAAGATGCACTTTTATCGCTCACATACTGTTGCGCTATATACAAGAAATACATACTTTTGAATAAGTCTATAATAAAAAGAAAAAAACTAAAAAGTTCTGCTTTCAAAACAATAATATAAAAAGATGTGAAATAATAAAACACTACTAGAGGCAAATTTAAGAATAAGAAAAAAAAAATAATAAATAAAGACGCAATATAATAGAATGTTCTGCAGCGCAATTGCAATTTTTTTTTATCTTAATTATTGCGTGTAAAAACTAATAATTAAATGTAAATTTATAAAACTTATACAGAAAACAAATATATTATAAATGTTTATATAAAAAAATATAGCTAAATTAGTTTCAATATTTTGGAATTAAGTAATTAACCATTCATTTTCATGCAATTTTTAACTTGTAAATAAAATAAAGAGAATGAGGGAGAGAGAGAGAGAGAGAGAGAGAGAGAGAGAGAGAGAGAGAGAAAGAGAGAGAGAGCGAGTAATGTCCCATGTTCCATTAACTGATTATTTTTAATAATATATCTTATATATATAATTAAAACTCGATCTATGTGAAAATAATTAATATTATTCTAATATTTTAAAGAAATATGCTTGAGTGAGAGAGATATAGAGAGAAGAAGACATATATGACTGACCTTGACACATGACCGTGCTCCAGCTGCTGCGGCGTGTGTCACCATACCGCGATGCGTGCATCTCTCACACCAACGCTGGCGCCCGCCAACCTTGGCGCCAACCGCCTATTAAAGAAATGCATTCATAAAAATATTGTGTTCTAAATACAAATTGTTTTGCATTCGTTTATATACCTATATATTGGCGCAGAAAATGTTCTTACGTTATGGAAGCATAAAATTTCGTTATAAAAACATCATGATAGTTTCATGTATTATTGTGACTGATTTTAAGTTATTATATACCAAAAAAAATATCAGGAACTATAATAACCACTAAAATTTCTAAATTACTTTTTACATAAATGCAAGAACTCTTATTGTTATACATACCTCTTACCTCTAGGTGTGGACGGTATAAAAAAAAGTCCTAGAAGTTGGACTGTTTCAACTATTGCATGGCGTCAACGGCAATAGTTTTGTGATCCAATTCTGCGGTTTTTTTCAACTTCTTGGTGGTATCTGATATCACTTGCACATAACTATAACACTTATATTTCATATTTTATTGTCACACTGCACTTTATTGATCAATATAAAGAACATAATTGAATAAATTTCGGAGCAACATTTGGGCGCGGTACTTCAATGTATGCGTCATTTGCCTCGTGGAAAGGAAGTTGCGCTTGACGTTCTTCTTTTGTCATGACGTCACAATGATGATCACGTGACCTACGGAAGACGGAAGACACTTTTACAAACGTCTTCCGTCTTCTTCATTTTCAAAAAATGCTCTAAGTCCCATACACGTCTTAAAAATGAAGACTAAAGGACTGTCTTTTCGTTGTGCAAGTCTTTACAAACGGCTTTTCAAGAAAAAAGTTGTTAATTCCGACTTTTGCAAAGACACAATTTTTGCAGTGTAGTAATATGAAATTTTAATTTTGTGTAGTATGCATGTTTACGTATGTATATGCATGTGTATGTATATATATGTATATGACATATGTTAATGTATTGCATGACATTTTATGCAAAATTCGTTCTTTTTCTTTTCCTTTTTTTTTTTTGTTTTTGTTTTTCTATAGTAAAAACATTTTTGATAATTTTATTTTTATTTTTTTTGTTTTCATCTAAATAGATGATATAATGTAAAATTTAATGTAATAAATGATTAGAACCAACCGATAAGGCCTAGGCCTTGGTTGGATTTCTGTGTATATGAGTGATAAACAATAAAATTAAAAAAAAAAAATGTAACCTCAGCGACTTAACACCGCCCAGGCAATGTATAATAAAAGCGGAGATAAGCTACCTCTTGTTATTATTGGCCGTTCTTTTCACAGGGAAAAAAGGTAATATTATAATTCGCAAAAGGCATTTTTTTATTAAATTTGTAATGCTCTGATTTTGTCAATTATAAATTTCAATATTTTCAATTTGATATTTTAAGTTTGTTTTATGAAAAATAGACACATCAATGGATAAGTGTATGTAAGTCACATAATTTAAAACTAACTGGCTGCTTTGCAGGCGTACGCCAAATTGACGCTTGTTAATTGTTTCATTTAATGACTAATTATTAATTAAATTTTTTGAAATTAACTGTATACACGTAAGATACTGGCATACACATTTGTACAAAATTTTAGATTTTTTAGATAATTTTTGAGCTAGATACACTACTTTTTATGCGTAATTTTGGTAGGTTACGTCATATATCACGCCGTTGCTAATGATTCGTAACGTGCAAGACAAAACTAAAACATTGTATTTACAGCCAACATACCAAGGATTCAGAATATGTTTATATTTGTTTAATGCATATGTTATTTAACGAGACAAAAATTTTTGAAGTTGGGGTCCACAGACTTTTTGCCTCGACTATAATGCATTTTTAAACTAACAACAATATTTTAAATACAGCATTATGTATAATTATTCTTCGTTATGATTAATCGCGTTATGAAATTATTTAAGTATTTATTTTGGTTAAATACATATAGCAAGATTATGCAAGAAATAAGGTACAATGATTTTACTTCATAATATAATAAAAAACATGTTCAGCAATATCAATTTTTTTCACAACATAAAAACATTTGTACTATACAATATATCAAGTATTCAATGTAACAACATAATGTATGCTTTTTGCTGCCTTGATTATAAATTATTTACATATATAACATAAAAATATAGGGTCTATGCATTCATGTTAAAGTCGCCGCCATGTTGGATAACTCAATAACATGGGTGACATAGGAAAAAAATCATTTTGCCAGTTTAAAAACACTATGCAATATTTTTGAGAGCTTGAATGTTGTAAATATGTTGAATTAGTATCTCAAGTATGTGAGAAAAATAACAATAACAAAAAATTAAACGATTTCCCAAAGAAAATTGGCTTAAACGAAGTTTGTCCTATGCTGAGCAATGTTATGCACTACTCCAGTATGGCCTCAAAGCGCAATAAATAAGACGTCATCCGCATACACCCTATAATATATCATCAGTGGGATATAGAAACCTCGGATTAGGAATTTGAGTGTATGAATCGTCATAATTCAAAAATAAAAAGTTACAAAAAATTGAAATTATTTTTGTCGTGCGGCTTATATATCTGACCATACATTGTATTTATCTCATATTTTTATTTCAAATAGTTCGCTCACAATTCATCAATTAGTAAACTAAAACACCGTGTTTTAGTACTGTGTTCAAAAAAGTGAAATTAGAATTATTATTCCCATGCAACAGTCAGCAAAAAATTTCAAATTAACATCATCGAGTCAAGAAATGTTGCTCACTCTTAATGTACAGTTGAAATTTTTTTGCAAGCGACCCCTTTGCCAAAATTTGCAAAAAACGGATCTTGCGTTCTTTTAATGTTTTGAAGCTCAAAATTATTTTCAGGGTGCAATTTCGAATCTCTTAAATGTTCTTTTGCTAATAATGTAAATATCTTATTTCTATGGTATTAAATGAATATTTAAATATTTAATGTACTATTGGAAGCCGGTGCGATAATTAATACTTAAACAAGATATTATATAAGAAACAAATTATTTTATTACTTATTTGAGAGTAGGTATACATATTGTTCGTAAAAGAAAACAAAATAGAGAGAAAAAGAGAATTTTCAGTTTAACTTGTTTTTTAGATTAATTCCCATTGGTGGTTTATTAGCGGTGTTAACTTAAAAAAAAATTGCACACCAAAATGTTTTATTTCACACATGATTTGCTCTTTTTGTTAAATAAAATATTAACCGGAGTGTCTAATATTTTTACATTTTTTATCAACGTGACGCCTTTATTTATTAATCTAAAAATATATTTGTGATACAGCAAATTGAAGGGAAACAAAATAAAAATAAAAACTTTGATAAATAGCTCATCATATATATATAGCTAGATATTTTAACGAAAGCGTGTGTGCGCATACTATAATTGAGCAATGAGTAATATTACTCAGCATAAGGCAATTGAATTTTTTTTTGATAATTTTTTTAGTCATTGTTATTTTCTTGTATACTTGAAAACCTAATTTTACTAGTTATTCTCGCAAAAATTGCTTAAAATTTTTAAACTTGTAATTTTTTTTCTTAAACTAGCAGATGTTATTTAATACTGATTTATGGCATTAACTTTAAAGCCATAGACCACATAAAATAATATGTGCTTTTTAATCAGTCATGGAGTATCGGTATCGACTGCGATACGATATTCGATACTATACCGAAACTTTTATCGTATCGGTATCGTATCGGGGCCTTTTTTAAACACAGTATCGAATATCGGTATCGGTCACCGATATCAGCAAAATATCGTCGAATTTCGATACTTTTTTTCGATACAATGAAACTTTTGCTCTCTCATAAAATAAAAGTAAAAATACAAAAAAAAAAAAAAAAAAAAAAAAAAAAAAAAAAAAAAAAAAAAAAAAAACTTATGAAGCAACGAGAACATTCCATTTTTGATTATCTATATTTCGTACTTGGACAATAAAATTCACTCCTTTTATTTTCATTGTGCTATAACAACAGGGCCGGGCGCCGTGCACAGTATTTTTATTTTATACCTTTTAAAGCCACCAGGTAAAAAGTAATTTTTTTTTGTATTTTACATACACTAAAAATAAAGAAAACAGTGTTAAAACTTTTTTCTTCTTTTTATGAAAGAAAAAAAAAAAAAAAAAGAAGAAGAAAAAGAGCGATCGACTGTCGCCAAGTTTCTGAGAAATCCGTCGTGTGGTCGTACAGTATACTATCTATGATCTCTCCTAATGACTAAAGCGCCGGTAGAAATCATAATAAAATATAGCCAATGATTGACATTTTAAATCACTGTAATTGTATATAAATTCAATGGAATACAAATTACAAAAGATGTAGCATACTTCCGTTAATGTCTTTGTACAAATTTTTTACAAGGTTTTAAAAAGTTTACAAAATCAAAGGATTTTTACAACCGGAGGGGAAATTTGGACTTTAACCCCTTTGGTTTAGCGGGGATGATTTGAGCCAATAAAATAAATACGAAAGCTAATGATACTTTGTTTACTTTAGCAAATAAAAAAATACAATGAAAAAAAAAATTAAATTTATTAAATATTTGAAAATTACTTCTATACGAAATAAAGAAATTGCTAATTTGTAAATAATTATAACAAAAGTGCTTGGAAATAGTAGAGGATATTCTAATCGTATAATTTTATTAAACGAATGAAATATGTATAATTTTTTTTAAATCTATAATTTTTTTTAGTCATTTTTAGTTTAACAAACGAACAATAGAATAAAATAAATTAATAAGTGAGCAAATAAGTAAATAAATGAATAAATAAATATAAATAAATAAAAATAAATAAATAAATAAATACATACATAAATAAATAAATAATAAATGTGGCAAAAATATGCATGGATTTTATGATACCAATTTATGTCTCAAAGTTGAAAAAAAAAAAAAAAAAAAAAAAGGAAATTTATAGTGCAATATTTATTGTATGAGATATAGCAAAAATATCGAAAAAGTATCGGAAAATATCGGTATCGTATCGGTATCCTATCGGAGCAAATTTTTTTGGCCAGTATCGTATCGGTATCGGTTTCGGGAAAATTTAAAAATATCGGTATCGTATCGGTATCGAACATTTCGGTATCGACTCCATGACTGTTTTTAATGAATAAACACGAAATGGGATCTTCAAAACTGATGACAATTTTTACCAGAATGTTAATGTAGCCCCACAAGAGATCGTGAATAAACTGTAAAGTATGCAATTTGCGTTAAAATTCATGTTTATGACGTCAGAAACATGCAAAAATTAGTATGAAAATGTTGTGCGGGTTGCATAAATCGAAATTACTGATCACTGCTACGAGGCTACTGTTGGGTTTTGAAACAAACTAATGTTGTTTATTTAAACACCATCAAGTATTTTGTGATATAAATGCTTTTGTTTTTCACTGGTCTATTGCTTTAATGGTTTTTCAACTTAGTGTCCCACATATACACCGATATAAAATGCACAAGGTTAATGATCGTCATAAAAACGTTCTTGCGGCCTGATGTGCAGCAAAGCCAGGTGTTTGCATTACAAATCAAATTATTTCAGTTGATACATTTTACAGTCAATTTTTTATTTTACTTATTACAACTATTACTATTCGTGTTATTTAAATTGTAATTTTTTGTAAATATTTAAATACAAATATTTTTATTATTATATAATAACAATAATTATTTTCTAACAGAATTGAGTTAATAAATACGTGAATTATTTTTTCCTACGACTTTTATGTTAAAGAATTCTAAATTAACAGTATACTTTAAGAATGAAAAAATAAGTATATAAAATTTATAGATCTCTCATCCTTCTCGTTCGTGTTAAGTAATAAAAAATATTTTTAATTCTATATAATTTTAGTATTATTTTAATATTATTGAATTAATATATCCTTTATATATAGAACTAAAATTTGAATAAGCTATAATTATAACAATTTATTTTTTTTAGTGAAATTATTAAAATATTTAAAAATTCAAACGGGGCTAGGTTTTCCACAGTGTGCATTATTGAACCATTGCAATTATAAATTTACTTTTTCTTCTGCTTGTTTAAACATTTTCGAAGCCTGTTAGCTTTAAAAATGCTTAATTTTGTAACAAAAAGGGCTTGTACCAAACTTTTTTTTGGCCTGATGCGGGCTTTAAGGGGCTGTGCCCCCATGCCCCTTAATATATTTTTTAGGTATCGTCTATTTATTTATATTTATATATATATATATATATATATATATATATATATATATATATATATATATATATATATATGTATATATATATATAAAATAATAATAATATATATATATATATATATATATATATATATATATATATATATATATATATATATATATATATATATATATATATATATATATATATGTATATATATTTATATAAATATAAATAATGCAGCTTTAAAACAGTGACTGATAACAAGTCACCTCAGTATATGAATGTTGTACCTGCAAAAAAAAAAAAAAAAAAAAAAAAAAAAAATGGATGCAATTCTGAGCCTTTTTTTTTTTAAACGTATTGCAATTACGACATTTTTATTCTGAGGTGACGAATAATTTATATTTGCTGCTTTAAGATCAACAAAGATCATATTTTCTTACTGTGTAATATTGCGTGTGTTTGTATATGTTGGATAAATTGTGATTCACTGTTGCAAACAACTTTTTTTTTTTTTTTTTTTTTTAGCAAGGTTTTCTCCTCTTTATCTTTTCTTCTAAAGTTCAGAGTTGAGCTGGAGAGAAAGTATTATAGGACATCTGTACGTTATTACATATTATAAGGTGATGGCATCAATGAAAATAGACGCCATGTTGGAACATGAGATACTGTATAGTCAGGTTGCACTCATATTTAAAGGCCGCCATTGTGTTGCTAAGAAATACACAGGACAGCATGGGAAAACCAACGAAGCTAAAGGTAACGTAAGGCAACGACTGTGAATTTCGTTCGTCTTTTCCGAATTTACCCGATCGACGAGATCTATTTCCGGTAAAATTTCATTTTTTCATAAAAAATTACACACGATAATATTTTCCCGCCATCAAAACGCAAAAAAACTAGAAATAAAGATTTAAATCTTGCAGCAGACGCACGAAATGCGCAGTCGATGCCTTACGTTATCTTTAGTTTCGTTGGGTAAAACCAAATTTTTATATTTTTAAACACCAAAACTGAAAGCTCAACTTTTCTGTAGAGTGTTCGTGCATGACGTCATACTAAATGCGATCCAGTGCACGACATTGCTCAACATAGAACAAACGTAGTTTTTGTCAAGTTTTTTTTTTTGAGAAAATGTTTTTAATATTTTTTTATGCTAAATTTAAATTTTCTTTTGACTGTTGATATTGGTAAACTTAAAACATTACCCAGTAAACCACACTTTACACGGAAAGTACTTTTCCAGTACATTTCTTGATTTCCTACAAGTACTTTTCTGGCTCTTGCTACAAGTACTTGACCCATGTAAGAGTGTCACTCTGGGTCATGTACTTTGCAAGTACTTTCTTCTAACTGTGCTTTGCAAGCACTTTTCATTCACTTATGATTTTTTATTATATATAAAAAGTTTATTTCCCTCATTTGCCAACCTAGCCGGCACTCGGGATCGAACCTCTGACCATCCGATCATGAGACCTAGACTCTACCACTGAGCCATAGACGCATGATATAGAAGAAAGAGATAAAACATATATCTATCTTTCTCTTTATTTTTTACTCGCTTCTGATTGGTTGGCACTCCATGTACTTGTGAAGTGCATGCAAGTAAAAATAAAAAAAACTTTGTAAGCACTTTCTTAAAAGCTCTGTTCATGTACATGTCAAATAAATTTCAGTTACATTTTTGTAAACTACATGAAAAGCACATGCAGAAATCTGAGGGCATGTACTTTTCACGTAGTTTTATAATAAAAAGTACTTGCTATGTATATTTCCGTATAATATGGTTTACTGGGTAATGTTTAAAAAATATTGCTTTACTTTGTTCTATATACTAAACACAACGTTGAGTCAGTGCTCAAAACGTTCGCCTTTGTTAAAAACATTATAGCTCGTTCTGTAAACTACACACAAAAATTAAGCCAGCATCGAAAATGTTCCTTTGTTATAACAGCTGATTATGACGTCATTACCTGTTTACTACGTTTATAAATATGGTCGATCATTGTTATTTCTTCGTTTAGAACTTTGAAATTGATAAGAATGAAAGAAACTTCACAAAAAAAAAGTTCTATGCTCTTCATGTGACTCAATTTTGTTGCCTCAAAAAACAAGATCAACCAATGAATGTGTCGTATTTTGTTGGTCAGCCAATCACTGTTGTGACTTTTCTTTTCTTTTTCTTTCTTTTCTTTTTTTTTTGTGACTCAACTTATCATACCAATTTTTACATGTTTCTGACGTCAAAAACATGAATTTTTTACGAAAATAGCATACTTAACAGTTTTTTCACGTTCTCTCATGGGGCTACATTAACATTCTGGTAAAAATTGTCATCAGTTTTAAAGATCCCGTTTCGTGTTTATTCATTAAAAAGCACGCGTTGTTTTATGTGGTCTATGGCTTTAATTATTTCTAGTATATAACATCATATTATGCTGTAATGACAGCTGTAATGCAGAATAATTTAAGTATGTACATTTATCTCGAGATGATAGAAATAAATATGTAGCATCTAGTTTATGAAAAATGTAAAATTATATTTAACTTACCTTGTCTTTCTAACTTACCTTGCATCTTTATAGTATTGACCTAGACCTTAGAGGGAAAGTTCAGGGGATACAACATGGCTTTTACATCTTTGTAACTTACCTTTCATCTTTATAGTATTGACCTAGACCTTAGAGGGAAAGTTCAGGGGATACAACATGGCTTTTACATCTTTCTTACTTACCTTGCATCTTTATAGTATTGACCTAGACCTTAGAGGGAAAGTTCAGGGGATACAACATGGCTTTTACATCTTTCTAACTTACCTTGCATCTTTATAGTATTGACCTAGACCTTAGAGGGAAAGTCCAGGGGATACAACATGGCTTTTACATCTTTCTAACTTACCTTGCATCTTTATAGTATTGACCTAGACCTTAGAGGGAAAGTCCAGGGGATACAACATGGCTTTTACAATGTAAGATAATAAGATGAAGAATTCATTGACACACATATGTTCACTTAAAATCCTTCATTAGCCCCATGATAGCCCCGCAAACTTTTACTCATCCTGCGAGATATGCAACCTTGCTTCACTACTTTTTATAGTAAAGCCGTAACTATGAAGTATAATGTACGGGAAGAGTTGCATATCACGCAGTATAATTACGATATTTTGGGACTATGGAAATGTTTTAAATAAAAATTAAACAGAGAAAAATAAAAAAATTAAATTAATATCGATGCTTCCGCATCAAAAGTGAGCATCTACTTTTCCAGATATTCAAAATAATGACTATCTACACTTTCCGAGCAGCACTGTAACCCGAATAGCGGCCATAAGCTTAACATTGCAGATGCTCGGTGGCGAAAAGTGTAGATAGTCGTTTTGTCGGAAATCTGGAAAGTGTAGATGCTTGTTTTTGACGCGGAGGCATCGATATATATTTTTTTTATAATAATAAAAAAATTGTAAGTAAAATGATACAATAAAAGGAGCAAAAGTAGAGCTTTAAATTAAACCGAGATAAAATTGAACTTGGTCGAACACTTTCGAAATATTCGATTTCCCACAACCAAACAAACTGGCTTTTCAGCTTTTTCAAGTTATCAGCTCAAAAACGCAGAGATGGATTTTAGACCGTAAACAAATCGTCAAAATATACTAGCTTTTGAATTAAAATCTGTCTTATTTTTTTTTGGGAGGGGGGGGGTGATAATAAAGATACTTTAAAATTTTTGACAGGATGTCATTGTCCACACATTTCTAATAGTAGTAAAGTATAATGTAAATTAAGTTGCAGACATTACTGCTTAATTCCAATATATGCAAATAATATTAAAGGCGTAGAACAACTTGAACAAAAAAGTTGCGTAATATCCTAACAAACCTAAAAATCAACGTTGATTTGGCCGGAGTCATAGATTTCTAATTTATTTTCCATTCACAAAATGCCACTATCAATCACTGACGTCACATCTCACCTGGTCCACGCGCGCGTAAACCGGGCGAGCAGTGAAGTCAGTGACCGGTAGCGACATTTAAATATTTGTGACCTCAGTGCAGTAGTTTTCTCACAAACACACTAACAAGAGGCTTCAACAATGTTAAATTAGTACATTTTACTTTCTTAAAACACGTAAAAGTATGTCTAGCATTCTACATTTAAATATTTGTGACCTCAGTGCAAAAGTATTCTCACAAACACACTAACAAGAGGCTTCTACAATGTTAAATTAGTACATTTTAATGTCTTTAAACATGTAAAACTATGTCTAGCATTCTACATTTAAATATTTGTGACCTCAGTGCAGTAGTATTCTCACAAACACACTAACAAGAGGCTTCTACAATGTTAAATTAGTACTTTTTACTTTCTTAAAACACGTAAAAGTATGTCTAGCATTCTACATTTAAATATTTGTGACCTCAGTGCAGTAGTATTCTCACAAACACACTAACAAGAGGCTTCTACAATGTTAAATTAGTACTTTTTACTTTCTTAAAACACGTAAAAGTATGTCTAGCATTCTACATTTCAATATTTGTGACCTCAGTGCAGTAGTTTTCTCACAAACACACTAACAAGAGGCTTCTACAATGTTAAATTAGTACTTTTTACTTTCTTAAAACACGTAAAAGTATGTCTAGCATTCTACATTTCAATATTTTTGACCTCAGTGCAGTAGGTTTCTCACAAACACACTAACAAGAGGCTTCTACAATGTTAAATTAGTACATTTTAGTGTCTTAAAACACGTAAAAGTATGTCTAGTATTCTACATTCAAATATTTGTGACCTCAGTGCAGTAGTTTTCTCACAAACACACTAACAAAAGGCTTCTAAAATGTTAAATTAGTACATTTTACTTTCTTAAAACACGCAAAAGTATGTCTAGCATTCTACATTTCAATATTTGTGACCTCAGTGCAGTAGTTTTCTCACAAACACACATACTAACAAGGGGCTTCAACAATGTTAAATTAGTACATTTTAATGTCTTAAAACACGTAAAAGTTTGTCTAGTATTCTACATATGAATATTTGTGACCTCAGTGCAGCAGTTTTCTCACAAACACACTAACAAGAGACTTGTACAATGTTAAATTAGTACTTTTTATTGTCTTAAAACACGTAAAAGTATGTCTAGTATTCCATATTTAAATATTTGTGACCTCAGTGCAGTATTTTTCTCACAAACACACTAACAAAAGGCTTCTACAATGTTAAATTAGTACATTTTATTGTTTTAAAAACACGTAAAAGTATGTCTAGTATTCTACATTTCAATATTTGTGACCTCAGTGCAGTAGTTTTCTCACAAACTCACTAACAAAAGGCTTATACAATGTTAAATTAGTACATTTTAGTGTCTTAAAACACGTAAAAGTATGTCTAGTATTCTACATTCAAGTATTTGTGACCTCAGTGCAGTAGTATTCTCACAAACACATTAACAAGAGGCTTCTACAATGTTAAATTAGTACATTTTACTGTCTTAAAACATGTAAAAGTATGTCTAGTATTTAACATTTAAATATTTGTGACCTCAGTGCAGTAGTTTTCTCACAAACACATTAACAAGAGGCTTCAACATTGTTAAATTAGTACATTTTACTGTCTTAAAACACGTAAAAAATTTGTCTAGTATTCTACATTCAAATATTTGTGACCTCGGTGCAGTAGTTTTCTCACAAACACACTAACAAAAGGCTTCTACAATTTTAAATTAGTACATTTTATTGTTTTAAAAACACGTAAAAGTATGTCTAGTATTCTACATTTAAATATTTGTTATCTCAGTGCAGTAGTTTTCTCACAACGCTCTATTATAGTAATTCTATTAGTTTTATGCTTGCAATTTATTATCATTAAGAAAAATGTTTGTTGCATCAGTTTAGCCAAATTTTTTTAATGACTATCTGTGATCTTTGACTGTTATGTCTTTAATATCTTGCTCAATAAATCAATGTTATTGTTATTGTTTATATGTTCCAGATGACAACAAAGCTGCTACTTTTCTGCTACTGCCTAATTGCAGTGAGCAATGCTCAAGAAGATTATTCAAGTTTTTACACATTTTTTATAATAAAGTTGAAATAACATCACAATTAAATTATTTTTTGCATATTTAATAAATTAGTTTCTTTGTGTGTAATAAAGTTTTTATTCATAAATACATAAATAAAAACAATTGTGTTTTAGTACAATGAAAAGCATGTTATGTAAATTTACCTTTTTTTCTTTGTTCAATAAAAAATTTGTTCTGATAGCTTTAACATATTTTATATATCGCGCATTACAATGTTACCTTATCATGTAATTTTTTATGTTTTGTTTAAGACACTTAAAATATTTGTTAAAAATTACCAATATTCTTTAATTATTCACTATGAAAAACACTTTTCTTGGAAATGTAAATTTATTTATTACAATTAGAATAAATATTGCTATTGAATGTTTAAATGAAAGAAATCTATTTCTATAATAATAAGTCTATAAATAATCTATTTGTAGTTAAAGGACCCAGTAAAAGTAATACACACGAACACTCTACACCTGAAAATATACCACCTCACGCTGAGCGCTTGTATGGTGCTAAAACATTAGGGAATGAAAATTGGCCGTTGGTGGTTGCTATCTATGAGAACGAAGATTTTGGTCTGTCGTTTTTATGTGGAGGTGCGCTTATCACATCTCGCCATGTTTTATCTGGTAAGTATACCTACCTACCTACCTACCTACCTACCTACCTACCTACCTACCTACCTACCTACCTACCTACCTACCTACCTACCTACCTACCTACCTACCTACCTACCTACCTACCTACCTACCTACCTACCTACCTACCTACCTACCTACCTACCTACCTACCTACCTACCTACCTACCTACCTACCTACCTACCTACCTACCTACCTACCTACCTACCTACCTACCTACCTACCTACCTACCTACCTACCTACCTACCTACCTACCTACCTACCTACCTACCTACCTACCTACCTACCTACCTACCTACCTACCTACCTACCTACCTACCTACCTACCTACCTACCTACCTACCTACCTACCTACCTACCTACCTACCTACCTACCTACCTACCTACCTACCTACCTACCTACCTACCTACCTACCTACCTACCTACCTACCTACCTACCTACCTACCTACCTACCTACCTACCTACCTACCTACCTACCTACCTACCTACCTACCTACCTACCTACCTACCTACCTACCTACCTACCTACCTACCTACCTACCTACCTACCTACCTACCTACCTACCTACCTACCTACCTACCTACCTACCTACCTACCTACCTACCTACCTACCTACCTACCTACCTACCTACCTACCTACCTACCTACCTACCTACCTACCTACCTACCTACCTACCTACCTACCTACCTACCTACCTACCTACCTACCTACCTACCTACCTACCTACCTACCTACCTACCTACCTACCTACCTACCTACCTACCTACCTACCTACCTACCTACCTACCTACCTACCTACCTACCTACCTACCTACCTACCTACCTACCTACCTACCTACCTACCTACCTACCTACCTACCTACCTACCTACCTACCTACCTACCTACCTACCTACCTACCTACCTACCTACCTACCTACCTACCTACCTACCTACCTACCTACCTACCTACCTACCTACCTACCTACCTACCTACCTACCTACCTACCTACCTACCTACCTACCTACCTACCTACCTACCTACCTACCTACCTACCTACCTACCTACCTACCTACCTACCTACCTACCTACCTACCTACCTACCTACCTACCTACCTACCTACCTACCTACCTACCTACCTACCTACCTACCTACCTACCTACCTACCTACCTACCTACCTACCTACCTACCTACCTACCTACCTACCTACCTACCTACCTACCTACCTACCTACCTACCTACCTACCTACCTACCTACCTACCTACCTACCTACCTACCTACCTACCTACCTACCTACCTACCTACCTACCTACCTACCTACCTACCTACCTACCTACCTACCTACCTACCTACCTACCTACCTACCTACCTACCTACCTACCTACCTACCTACCTACCTACCTACCTACCTACCTACCTACCTACCTACCTACCTACCTACCTACCTACCTACCTACCTACCTACCTACCTACCTACCTACCTACCTACCTACCTACCTACCTACCTACCTACCTACCTACCTACCTACCTACCTACCTACCTACCTACCTACCTACCTACCTACCTACCTACCTACCTACCTACCTACCTACCTACCTACCTACCTACCTACCTACCTACCTACCTACCTACCTACCTACCTACCTACCTGTTAGTTATGCTGTGAATTTTCCTCCTCTACCTCGCCATGTTGTTTCCAGGGAGAGGAGAAGCGCACCGGCTCAACAACAGCAGCGGCCGCGTAAACAGCAGCAAGTAGCGAGAGAGAGAGTACATCCTAGCCAGCCAAATAAGAAGCAAGAAAAGTTGCCTACTTCCCAGGGGCAACTAGAAACTTCAACTCCTGCAAAATCCACCTCTACTGTTATAGTTAAAGATAAACAATCTAAAACTATTACGGATTCATGTGGTAGTTTTACTCCAGTAGAAAAATTATCCCACATATCCTTGCAACCAACTATATCCAATTCAACAAATGAGGAATCTTTTGATGAACGTACTGCTGTTATAGTTGAAAGTCACTACCCTCCTGATTTTGATGATCATGGTGAATCATCATTTAGTGAAGGTGCCTTTTTCTCTAGAGCTGACGATGCTCCTCTAGAACCTATAACACCTTCATGCAGTAGAAACACTAGAGCTTCGAACAGTCAAGCTAATTTTAGTCAATTTTTTCCAACCAAAAAACAGACCAAGCAAATAAATTAAATGGCAATAGTAACAATTCTTTTAGTATTCTTTTACTAAATATTCATTCTTTAAGGAAAAAAATTCATCTTTTGGAACTTTTTTTGTCTACATTAGACTGTGATATAGTAATTTTGTGTGAACATTGGCTTACAGAAGAAGAATTATCTGTTTTATCTGTTAATGATTACAGTATTGCTGCATTTTATTCAAGGGGAAAAGCAGGTTATGGGGGTGTTTTAATTCTTTCTAGAATCCCAGTAAACAATATTACAAGTGAAATCACATCTATTAGTTCCACCTTTGAAAGCTGTTGTATTGATTTAACTATTAACAAATTTCATATAAAGATTTTGGCAGTTTATCGAGCTCCGAATAATGAAAATTTAGACCAATTTTTTGAATTGCTTGAGAGCTCGATAATTAAAATTCTAGATAATCAAACTTCTTTTATTTTATGTGGTGATTTAAATATTGATATGTTACAAAATAATAATAATACTGCTAAAATTAACAATATCTTAGGTTGTTTTAATTTAAATTTAATAAATGATGAACCAACGCGTGTTGATGGTACATCTCGCACGTTGTTGGATCATTTTTACACTAATATAGCAGTTCAAAATTTAAAATCGTGTACTCTAACTTCTGGAATTTCTGATCACAAAGCAATTAAATTAACAATTAATAACATAAGTAAGTCTAAACCAATAACATATTTTCATATGAAAAGATCTTTTCATCCAGCGGATGTCAATAATTTTATTTTTGATTTGGAGTCTGAAAGTTGGGAGGAGATGTTAACACTCACTGATATCAATGAAATTAGTTCAGCATTTGTAAATATTTTTATGTACCATTTTAATAACCATTTTCCTCTTAAAAAGGTAAAACTCTTGCCAAACAAACCTGTATCCCTTCCTGATTATCTTGTAAGAGAGGGGGATTATTTAAGAGATTGGCATTCATTTATTAAAAATTTAAGTTGCATTAATGATGAGGAAAAGAAATTTAAAGAAAATCATTTATTTCAGTATAAAAAGTTTTTAAATATTCATAGGGAAAATATAAAATTTCATAGATTATCAGTAAATTCTGAATCAATTAATAGTTCAAGAAATAGAAATAAAGCAGCATGGAATGTGATCAATAAGCATAAATCATCACTATCATTTAGTTCAAAATCTCAAATTAATTTAGAAATTGATAATGTTAAAATTACTGATGCTAAGGTAATTGCAAATACGTTTTCTAATACTTTTTTCACACATTCTAATTATCTTGATTTTGAGTCACAGCCAATACCACCTCAAAGTCTACCTATAAAATTTAAATTAACTGCTTTGTCATATGAATCTGTCACTAAAATAATTTCTAGTTTACCAAATAAAATGACAAGTGGTATTGATGGTGTTCCATGCTTCTTAGTTAAACAATGCCGATCTCAACTTAGTCTTCCTTTTCATTATTTAATTAATGCATCGTTTGCTCAGGGCAGGTTTCCTTCTAATATGAAAGTAGCAAAAATAATTCCAATTCATAAAAAAGGTAAAAAATCTGATCCTGCCAACTTTAGACCAGTTGCGAATTTAATGACTTTTTCCCGTGTAATCGAAAAGGCATTCTATTTGCAATATATGGAGTTTTTGAATGACATTTTATGTAGTAACCAACATGGTTTTTGTAGTAATAGATCAACTAATACAGCTATGTTTGACTTACTATCTAAGGTGTACAGTGCGTTGGAGAATGGTGAGGAGACTATTGGTCTCTTCTATGATTTCTCCAAAGCATTTGACACACTGGACCCTGAAATTTTTATAATCAAATTAGCAAACTATGGAGTAGACGCTGTTGCACTGACATGGATTAGATCATTTTTGTATAATCGTACTCAATTTGTAGTAGTACAGAGCGTTGATGAAAATGGGGTTATAAGGGACCATTTTTCTGACCCAAAGAATACCTGCAAGGGTGTTCCTCAGGGATCTCAGGTCGGACCGCCATTTTTTGATACATACATTAATGATTTGGTTTTAATTATCATTATAGGTTTCCTTATAATTTATGCAGATGACACTAATAATTTAATAAGTTGTAAAAGTCCATCTGAGTTAATAATTAAGGCTATACAAGCAGTGAATTCAATGAAAACTTGGTCTTTAGTTAATAATCTTGATATAAATGTAAATAAAACAACTTTTTTGCAATTTCATACTTATCAAAAAAAGATAGATTATTGTCCATTATTAAAAATGGATGGAAAGTCTATCCTACCATCAAATGAAACTAAATTTCTAGGTCTTACCATTTCTGACACTCTTAATTGGACAACTCACTGTTCGGATATTTGTGCTAAATTAAGGAAAGGCGTATTTTTGCTAGGGTCTTTAAAAAACACTGTAAGTTCTGCAACTTTAAGAAACGTTTATTTCTCATATATATATAGTCATATTCAATACGGCATTATTTACTGGGGGCAATCGCCATGTTCAAGCGACGTTTTTGTTATGCAAAAGCGGGCAGTGAGAACCATGTTTGGTACATACCCCCCAATGTCATGTCGTCCACATTTTTTAGAACTGGATATCTTACCATTGCCTTCAATATTTATTTATGAATGTGTAAAATTTTTGAGGAGATATCCATCATGGTTCAGAACGGTTCATAGCGTCCATTCCTACGAGACTAGAAATAATGGGGGCTATTATGTTGAAAAAAAGAGGATGTCTCTTAGCCAAAAGGGTCCTGAATATTGTATTCCTTTTTTATATAATGCACTCCCTAATAATATAAAAGATTGTGATTCTTATGTTTCTTTTAAAAGAATGGTCCAGAGATACCTGCTTGACAATATGTTTTATAGTGTCGCTGATTTTCTTGCATGTAATAACGTTAAGTATAACTAGCCTAAGTTTTTCCTTATTATTATTACTATTATTATTTTTTTTTATTAATATCCTGTGTAACAGCCATATAGTGATTCTACATGTTATTTTTTGTTGATGTATTTTGTGTTATTTGACTTGTTCTACTCTGTAAAGACATAGAACGTAATAAAATCTTATATCTTATATCTTATATCTTATATCTTATATCTTATATCTTATACCTACCTACCTACCTACCTACCTACCTACCTACCTACCTACCTACCTACCTACCTACCTACCTACCTACCTACCTACCTACCTACCTACCTACCTACCTACCTACCTACCTACCTACCTACCTACCTACCTACCTACCTACCTACCTACCTACCTACCTACCTACCTACCTACCTACCTACCTACCTACCTACCTACCTACCTACCTACCTACCTACCTACCTACCTACCTACCTACCTACCTACCTACCTACCTACCTACCTACCTACCTACCTACCTACCTACCTACCTACCTACCTACCTACCTACCTACCTACCTACCTACCTACCTACCTACCTACCTACCTACCTACCTACCTACCTACCTACCTACCTACCTACCTACCTACCTACCTACCTACCTACCTACCTACCTACCTACCTACCTACCTACCTACCTACCTACCTACCTACCTACCTACCTACCTACCTACCTACCTACCTACCTACCTACCTACCTACCTACCTACCTACCTACCTACCTACCTACCTACCTACCTACCTACCTACCTACCTACCTACCTACCTACCTACCTACCTACCTACCTACCTACCTACCTACCTACCTACCTACCTACCTACCTACCTACCTACCTACCTACCTACCTACCTACCTACCTACCTACCTACCTACCTACCTACCTACCTACCTACCTACCTACCTACCTACCTACCTACCTACCTACCTACCTACCTACCTACCTACCTACCTACCTACCTACCTACCTACCTACCTACCTACCTACCTACCTACCTACCTACCTACCTACCTACCTACCTACCTACCTACCTACCTACCTACCTACCTACCTACCTACCTACCTACCTACCTACCTACCTACCTACCTACCTACCTACCTACCTACCTACCTACCTACCTACCTACCTACCTACCTACCTACCTACCTACCTACCTACCTACCTACCTACCTACCTACCTACCTACCTACCTACCTACCTACCTACCTACCTACCTACCTACCTACCTACCTACCTACCTACCTACCTACCTACCTACCTACCTACCTACCTACCTACCTACCTACCTACCTACCTACCTACCTAATTTTTAACTTTTGTTCATTTCTTTACTAGCTGCTCACTGCTTTAAAACCACCTACAATACCACTGGAAGGTTCGTTTTGTTCCTTGGAAAATTTGACTTAAAATCTTGGAATCCATCAAATGTCAGTGAGGCCAAAAGTGTAAGTCAAATTGTATATAAACAACAGCCTACCTAGAAACAAATACTTACTGAATTTTTTTAAATAACTTTAATGTAACAATTTTTCTTTACCGGGGCTAACATTAGAAATTACCATGCATGATAACAATTTTTTTTATTGACATTTTTGACATGATATACTTAAATTTATATATATACTGTATATATATATATAAATATATATATATATATATATATATATATATATATATATATATATATATATATATATATATATATATATATATATATATATATATATATATATATATATATATACATATATATATATATATATATATATATATATATATATATATATATATATATATATATATATATATGTATATATATATATATATATATATATATATATATATATATATATATATATATATATATATATATATATATATATATATATATATATATCGATGCTTCCGCGTCAACAAAAATTATTTGCACTTTCCACCAGCGCGGCGAGTGGATGATCTGCACTTTCCACCATGGAGCATCTGTAATGTTAAGTAAATAGCCGCTAGACCACGTACCGTGCTGCGTGGAAAGTGCAGATCCTCCACTCGCCCGA
>OX439136.1:931418-936418 GCA_949318235.1 Ecdyonurus torrentis
AAACCACCCCTAAACACGTTTGGGGGTGAAATATTCAACTTTTAAGTGTCATTTTCGTCTTTGGCGTGTCAAGTTACCCAGGTTTCAAAGTTGGTTGTGTTCCGATACGAGAACTTGATATTCAGGGGTAAACCACCCCTAAACACGTGGTGGGGGGGAGGGGGAAATAATCAACTTTTAACTGTCATTTTGTCTTTGGCATGTTAAGTTACACAGGTTTCAGCGTTTGTATTGTCCCGATACGAGAACTTGAATTTCAGGGGTAAACTACCCCTAAACTTGTGAGGGGTAAATTTAGAACCTTTTATTTGCCACCACTGTCTTTGGCGCTTCAAGTTACCCCGGATACAATACCTCATTTGCCCAAATCGGTTGATTCTATTTTTGTACCCTACTGACACCCTTATTTGCAGGGGTGGCACCCTTTAATCTTCAGGGTTCGATTTTTTCATTTTTGGTAACTTAAATCCCTATTTGGGTAAGTCACACTGGTAACTTTGTTGGTTCTATCAAAATCGAAGAACTTCTACATATTAGTATAAAAAAAAATAATTGAAACAGCTATGTTGCAGTTCGTGTCTTTGGAAGTCACCCCTGGAAGGGGTGAAATTTATAAGGGAGGATAACAATAGGGGTATGGCAAAAACATCAACATTTTTCCTATCAATGGATGGTAGTTTTATTTAAATAGCTTAATTATGAACGGAGATATTAATTATCAATTTATTCCACTAATTCTGGAACACCCACTTTCTATAATGGCTCCAAAATAAGAATGCACGACGTAAGGTTCATGTCAGCCCTGCGATAAAGGTAGAAAATCTTCGATTAAAATTCGAGTTTTCAACCAAAAGTTTTCAAATTTTTACCAGAGATAGATCTTTTTATGTTCTATCAGAATATGTACTAAAAACTACCCCCAAAATTTCGCTTTCCTTGTCTATTGTGACAACTGAGCAGTGCAGAGATGGTTACAAGATATTTGATGACATAACCTCAGAAAGAACGTTTTGTGCAGGATATAGAAATTGTTTGAATATATATATTTTTAAGCTTAATCTTTAAGGCGTTTATTTTATATTTCTTTGTAAAATTAATAATTTATTTAGTGTCACATGTTGCTATACGAGTTTATCAGCGTCTGTTTAATTTGTTTGCAATACAATCCACACGATTACGTTAATCTTCCCGTTCTTACTCGTCTCAGTCTATCTCTGTTACTGCTACTGCCGGTTATGTACTCACCATTCAAAGTAATTTTTTAGTTTACGCTCTTGGAATACATTCACTCACGGAAAAAAAGACGTGCTAAATTTAAGTAGATTAATATACTAACGCAAATAAGCCCGCGCCCTAGTACATGCGTGCAAGATCTGAGTAGCCTGCATCTCTAGCATAAGTGACGCCAAAACCCTAGCACTAGATTTTATACCACCTGCGATCTAGGGGGAGCGGTACCTAGCGTCAGTTATAGTCAGTGTAGTTTTTATGTCACCTGAGATCCAGGAGGAGCGGCACTTGACTGCCAGCGCAGCTGTGCTTAACCCACCTGAGCCGATCTAGTATTCCCGCGTACTAGGAGCAAGCATTGCTAAAATCAGCCAATCTCCATTGAAATGGCCACGATTCTCTATTTTGCAGGAGACCATGAAGAAAGTAATTTGATCTAAACTATCAAATTTATAAAAATACTTAAACTGTCTTAATTACCCCGTATTCCATGTAAACAGAATTATAAGTGACGATTTTACATAAAAAAAAATAAAAATGAAGAAATCGCACAGTCAAAAAAGATGCAAACTGAGTCGTCATGTAGTAACACAATGGTATATTATATTTGATATATTCATCGATATGGCTTATGGTAGCCAAACATGATCGACGCATTGAAAAAAAAATGGTCCTCTGTCCCCTGCTACTAACAAATTATGATATGATTTATAATTATGTAATTTATATGAAAGTATATTTGCATACCATTATAATAAACTAAGAACATCCACCGCGGGAATTATTCATTTCATTGAATATTTTTTAAATTATTACCAACGTTTATTTTTTATAATAATTAATAATTAAATTAATACACAGAATTATTTAAAAAAATCTCATGTACGCCATTTTGCGGTCCAATTCTAAAATTTAGTATATTATTGCTAACTCAAATATACTAGGGGTGAGTTTGCAAGCCCACCTCACCTGAGGCTATTTCTCCTGGCCGACAGGTATGCTATGCTGCGCGCAGGTAGGAGCGGGTCTAGCATACCGCCCTACTAATTCTCAGTTAGGACTGTCTCTATTGCAAATACAGCATTTTAATACTAGCTTTTTGCTTAATTTAAGTATATTTTATTTTCCGTGCTTGATATTAGTGCCTTCTGAAATGGAGAACCTTAATTGTTTGAAATATAGCGCCTGTATTTTTGATATTTGATGTCCGTTAGCAATGTATTCGACTATCCAAACTTCACTACAAGTCATTTATACTTATTTCGTGTTTCTTTTGATGTTAATATTTCTAAAGTGATGTAGAAAGGACTTGTAAACCTGTAAGTTGAATTTGCCAAGCGGTAAATTTTGCTAATAGAACTCGAATTATAAATATTTGGCTCAATAATTGAGTTTATTTAGATTATCTTTCTATGGGACACTACACGGAAAATAAAATCTACTTAAATTAAGCAAAAAGCTAGTATTAAAATGCTGTGTTTTGCTATAGAGACAGTCCTAACTAAGAATTAGTAGGGCGGTATGCTAGACCCGCTCCTACCTGCGCGCAGCATATAGCAAACCTGTCGGTCAGGAGAAATAGACTCAGGTGAGGTGGACTTGCAACCTCACCCCTAGTATATTTGAGTTAGCACTAATATACTAAATTTTAGAATTGGACCGTAGAATGGCGTACATGAGATTTTTTTAGATAATTTTATGTATATATTTTTTTATTAATTAATATAAAAAATAAACGTTGGTAACAATTTAAAATATTCAATGAAATGAAATATTCCCGAGGTGGATTTTCTTAGTTTATTATAATTGTATGCAAATATACTTTCATATAAATTACATAATTATAAATCATATCATAATTTGTTAGTAGCGGTGGACAGGGGACCATTTTTTTCTATGAGCGATCGGGTTTGGCTACCATAGGCCATATCGATGAATATATCAAATATAATATACCATTGAGTTTCTATATGACGACTCAGTTTGCACCTTATTTGACTGTGCGATTTCTTCATTTTTATTTTTTTTATGTAAAATCGTCACTTATAATTCTGTTTACATGAAATATGGGGTAATTAAGACAGATTAAGTATTTTTATAAATTTGATAGTTTAGATCAAATTACTTTCTTCATGGTCTCCTGAAAAATAGAGAATCCTGGCCATTTTGGCTGATTCGAGATTGGCTGATTTTAGCAATGCTTGCTCCTAGTTCGCGGGAATACTAGATCGGCTCAGGCGGGTTAAGCACACCTGCGCTGGCAGTCAGGTGCCGCTCGTCCTGGATCTCAGTAGACATAAAAACTATACTGAAAATATACTGATGCTAGATACCGCTTTCCTAGATCATAGGTGGTATAAAATCTAGTGCTAGGGTTTTCGCATCACTTTTGCTGGAGATACAGGTTACTCAGATCCTGCGCGCATGTACTAGGGCGCGGGCTTATTTGCGTTAGTATGCTTATATACTTAAATTTAGCACATCATTTTTTTCCGTGTAGTATCCAATGAAATTTTTTCAAGAGCTTGGTCTATATTGTGCCACACTACCAAAGTGAACATTGATTAATAATTATACTATCTTCCATTGGCAGGTTGTTGTTTCTTAAGCCCATTTTAATAAACGATATCTTTGATGACGGACATTTTCACACAAGATTGTTCAAGTAATTAAATATGTGTGAGAAATGTCAATCCTTTATTTTTTTCGTATTCAATTCGATTGTTTGTTTCTTTTGCTAAATGAGCCAATATTTATTTTGCTAAATTACGTATTTTAATAATATTTAATCTTCTCAAAATACCAATTTAAAGGTAATTTTGAGTTTGCTTTATGTTTAACAATAGTATTCTAATACTTTTCAATATAAATAAATATTGAATACAATACGCAACGTAAACGAACATCAATATACCCTAGACTTCAAGCATTTCAGGACAAAATCATAAATATTATATCCAAACTTAAACTTCATTTAAATCTTTTACTAAAAACAATAATACATCGTTGCAACCGATATTAGTAATTTGTATTAGTATTAGCAAGTGGCAGTGCGCCTTTATACACAGTACCCTCCCAGCTGCACGCGCTGATTTGTAGGTAAAACAGAACGCCTGCAAACTGGCTTGCTATTTGAAATTGTAAACAAATTTTATTATTTTTTTTAGAAAAATTATCAAATACCGGTAGTCGGATTTATGTATCGATATATCGATGTATATGACCTCAAAAGAGTATGGATACTATTTGGAAGCAAATATAGCGAGTATAGTTAGATACATCGATATATTGTATAGCGGAATTCTAGTAGAAACCTCCTTAAAAACTTAAAAAAGTGCAAAATAGTCGACAAATAGTTGATTTTTTTGTGAAATTGTTGCTATGCTAAAAATAGAAAAAAAAAATCGTTTTTTTTAATTGGTTTAAAATGCGCCATTTGTTGATATCGGTAGAAATATGAAATAAAACTAGCTATAATCTACATAATAGCAGTAGTCGAGAAACTGTTTTTGCGCTCTCTAGTTTTACATAATACCATTATAGACCTCTAACTTTACTAGTGAATGTTTTAAAATCAGTGGTCGTACTTAATGTTTTTAAACGTCAACGTTAAGTATATTTAAAGTATTACCAAAAATTAAACGTTACCTCTAAATCCAATTTGTCCCCTAATATATAACACTACTTTTAACGTTAACCTAAATTTATGTTAACTTTACCACTAGCAAATTTTTAAACAATATGTATTTTTATGACTTTTTAAGACGGAA
>OX439136.1:943918-1058918 GCA_949318235.1 Ecdyonurus torrentis
ATATGACCTTAATGTTTTTAATATAAATAAATTATGTATTAAAGAAAGGTGCTCTGGCATACGCGGTAGTGCTATTACATTGGATTGTCCAATGGGTGACTCTGCTTACACTAATTCATTTTTCCCCCGAGTTGTTTGCTTATGTAACGCTTTGCCAGTGATGGCTAGAATCCCTCTTCCATTTTAATTATCACTTGTTATTTCTGTTAATATATGTATTTTATGTAATTTATTAACGAAGCAGTTTTTCTGATAAAGGTGTGAGATCACTTACAGTGTATAGGCATTTTGCCTATTTCTCATCACCCGTTGGGTTACATTTACTTTATTTTTGTCTTTTTTTTATATATATATAATGTACTATCTCATTTTAAACCCAATAAAGAACTATTATTATTATTATTATTATTATTAAAAATACAGTTTTAATATTATTTAATTTTTCTTTTATAATAATTGTTTTCAAAAGACGTTTTGTTCATGAGTTACGATTTTTTAAAGGTTAAGTTTAAAGACTTAGTGTCTTAATGGAGGTTATCAGTTTAAAAAATTATTAAAAAAAAGTTATGGCTTAAAACGCATGTCTTGTATTTGTCATTTAAAATCAACATCGATGGAGTAGTTTTCTAAAAAATTGCAAAAAAAACGTGTTTTTCCCCATAAGCGTAATGTTAAATTAGGGGACCCTTAGCTTTCCTCGCAACCCCTTGCGCGCTTAACCGATATGCTCCAGCATTTTTCTACTTTAAATAGCAATATAACATATTAATGATAAAAGTATCTGCGCGCACTATCTTATAATATGTATGATAATTAGTAAATGACTGTATAAAAATGGTAAGTTGTAACGCAAATCAGAAAAGAGATTATTTGTTTATTTGTTACTTTTAACAAATAGTTTTAAGTGGATATCAAAGATTATCAAATTTTGAACCAACTGCAACATTGGACAATATAACTGACCAAAAACGGAAATAAATTTTCTTAAAATTTAATAACAGTTTATAGATCTATTTGTAAAAAAAGTTTCAAGTTTCTAGTTCAATTATTTTTTAAAATACAAGGGCTTAAAACCAGCAGCGCGCGCTCGGGAGCCGCAACACTCGCAATTACCTATTTTAATTAAGACGGCGCCAAAAATAAAGTTTTTAACTTAGGATGCTAAAAATTGATCACGATGCTTAAAGTTGCATACTAAATGCATACAAAGTATTTCAAAACGATTTTTGGGGGGAGTAATTTTTTAAAGTCGCTAAATAACGAAATGTAAAATGCCACTTTTATTGTACTTAAACATACACAATAAACCTTTGAATTAACGAAAACAATAAAGAACATGCATCGCGGGTCGTGAATTTTAATTAATTTTTATAACATTATTATATGGCCATATAATGAACTTTTAGATGATACAAACTGTGAATGGCTTATGTTATTATAAAAAAGACAAAACGATGCTATAAATTGTGCGCCAATATACTTTGGGATCCATACATCTCAGATAGAAACCCATATAACATTTATTTTAGAATTTAAAAAATCATTTATACAAATTTGCCTCGCAATGTTCTGAAAACCATAAAACATTTTAGTTTAAGCTATACACAAAATAAAACAACTTTGTGCTTTTAAATGAATAAACACAAATCGGGATCTTTAAAACCGTAGACAATTTTTTTCCAGAATGTTAATGTAACTCTACGAGAGAGCGTAAAAATACGGTTAAGTACGCAATTTAAGTAATTATTTATGTTTATGATACCACAAACATGCAAAAATTACCTTGAATATGTGGTGCAAGTTGCATAAATTGGTTTTAAGACCAACTTAAGTGATTAATGTATGTCTTATCAAGTGTATTGTGATACAAATGCTAATATTTTTCTCTGGTCTGTTCCTTTAAGTTAATGCGCAAGGATTTTAATATGTTTATAGTAACCTTCATGTACCCCTTAACAGCTCTAATATCCAGTTGTACATCCAAAAAGTAAGAAAATTTTAGTTTAGGGAATTTTAACTCGACTGATATCACGATATGAAGCCCCGTAACTTGGTTTTCATAATAAACAAGGTTTATTTAACCAATGTAGGCATTTATAGCAAGAGGCAAGCAAAGTCATTTTTAAAAAAAAATATATGTTTTGCTAGTATCTTACGTTTGCGTAATATTAACATGTTAGATATTTATGTTGTCATCAATTTCTAAGAAAAAGATGGACAACATGTTGATTCATCGCCGAGTAACTGCTGAAAGATAATATTACATTTTGCAATACTTAAATCGACATTTAGTTATTAAGCCATAAAATTAATTATTTGAAAAATAAAACCCCAATTGTTTTTATATTAAATAGACTATATTTTAGCTCTCTTTCTATAAATGTAAATATTATGTCATCCTTCTAATTTTTCATTTTTTTGTTATTCAGATTCAGGCAATTTCAAAAATTGCTAATAACAAATATGAAGAAGCCTTAATAAATCTAAGTTTAAATGAATTTAACAAAGCTTCACTTTTGTTCCAAGATGCTACGGATATAAGGACAATAACGCTTGGTTCATATAACAAAGATACATTGCATGCAATGGAAGGTACAGCAAAATCCCTATTTATGTTGCGTAGTTACAACGAAGCACATGCTTTGTACAATAACCTTATCGACAAGAGATCTAAAATTCTCGGAGATAATCATGCTGATACATTGCAATCTATGCACAACAAAGCAGATGCATTGGAAAACTTAGGACGTCACAATGAAGCACTTGCTTTGTACAATGAAGTAATTGACAAGAGATCTAAAAGTCTTGGAGAAAATCATGCACATACATTGCATTCGATAAACAACAAAGCTATTACATTGGAAAGCTTAGGACGTCACATCGAAGCACTTGCTTTGTATGATAAAGTTATTGACAAGAGGTCCAAAATTTTCGGAAAGAATCATGCAGATACATTGCTTTCGATGAACGACAAAGCTGGTACATTGGATACCTTAGGACGTTACAACGAAGCACTTGCTTTGTACAGTGAAGTTATTGACAAGAGATCTAAAGTTATTGGAGAAAATCATGTAGATACATTGTTGTCGATGAACGACAAAGCTGTTACATTATATAAGTTAGGACAATACAACGAAGCACTTGCTTTGTACAATGAAGTAATAGACAAGAGATCTAAAGGTCTTGGAGAAAATCATGCAGATACATTGCTGTCGATGCAAAACAAAGCTTTTACATTACGTAACTTAGGACGTTACAACGAAGCACTGGCTTTGTACAATAACCTTATTGACAAGAGATCTAAAAGTCTCGGAGAAAATCATGCAGATACATTGCTATCTATGCACAACAAAGCAGATGCATTGGAAAACTTAGGACGTCACAATGAAGCACTTGCTTTGTACAATGAAGTAATTGACAAGAGATATAAAAGTCTTGGAGAAAATCATGCACATACATTGCATTCAATGAACAACAAAGCTATTACATTGGAAAGCTTAGGACGTCACATCGAAGCACTTGCTTTGTATGATAAAGTTATTGATAAGAGATCCAAAATTTTCGGAAATAATCATGAAGATACATTGCTTTCAATGAACGACAAAGCTGGTACATTGGATACCTTAGGACGTTACAACGAAGCACTTGCTTTGTACAGTGAAGTTATTGACAAAAGATCTAAAGTTATTGGAGAAAATCATGTAGATACATTGCTGTCGATGAACGACAAAGCTATTACATTATATAAGTTAGAACGTTACCACGAAGCACTTGCTTTGTGCACTGAAATTATTGATAAGGAGACTAAAAGTCTTGGAGAAAATCATGCATATACATTGCAGACTATGAACACAAAAGCTAAAATATTGGAAAAACTAGGCCGTAACAACGAAGCACTTGCTTTGTTAAATGAAGTTATAAAAAAAAGAACAATTACACTTGGCGAAAATCATAAAGATATATTGCTGTCAATAAAAAATAGAGCCGATATTTTGAATATGAAGAAAAACACATAACATTTAAATAGAACGTAAATAATTAGAACCACTTAAAATAATACATTATGGTCAATGCAAAACAAAATTGTATATGAAGAAAATTTAGAAAGTAAAACAAAATCAAATTATAACTGTTAGAAACATGTTTATAATAGAATTTAGAAAATGAAAATCAATTCATCTTACTTGAACAAAATTCATTTTCTACGAAAAATAGTTGGTAAATCTAAAAAGCAAGTTTTTTAAATTTTACTAAAATAGTAACGGCAGTGAGTTTCAGTTTAAATTAGCTCTTATTTTAATGTTCATACAGCTTACGGCCATAACAATTTTGTGCAACTTTAATCAATGTGTTTACACTTTTTGCTTATCAATTAGGCTAGTAAATTAGAATTTAAGTATAATTTTAATGCCATTGTTTTAGTATAATATAAATATTTTTATAGTTTTGTAACAATTCATTAGTAATATATATAGTAGTAATGTATTATAGAACTCGAAGAAATATTTAAAAATGTATTTAAACGTGTACTTTAAAGTTAATTGTACTATATGATAATTTGCAAATCAATAAAACAAATTACAACGTTTTTGAGCTTCCATGTTATTGCCACATCTAAAAAGCGTTCCTTTGTTGTTTGTAGTTCAAATTTCCGCCACAACAATCGAAAATAAACAAATTATATATTTAGCGCCACCGTCTTGTCCAACACCATTTGGCCGTGACCTAGGCACCACCATTATTAACCATTAAGTTATTGTTGTGGAGAAAATTTGAACTACAAACATTAAGGGATCGTTTTTTCACCAAGTGCTTCCTATCTTGTATGTTGATCCTTGATGGATTACGTATTGCATTTATTATATTTCAACTTAAATGAAGCTTAAATAAAAATAATTAAGTATACTGTTCAACATTATATTAGTGATATACCAAATAATTGATAAAAACTATGTTTAGCTAAAAAAAAATGGCAAGCAACATATACGTTAAAAATACTAGCTAATTATTGTTATAGTGTGTAAAAGATTAAAAAATTCTTAAAATATTTTCAAAGCTTTAAACAAAACCTTTAGCACTAAACATAACAAAAAGAATTTGTGAGCATTTTCAGTATTCGCAACACTTGCAAAATGAAACAGTTATTATTCACAAATATGTTGGCAAATAGAAATGAAGCTTCAAAGGTGTGTAATTAATTTCAAAAATATGTTAACATAAATAGATAAAAATTAAAATATTGGCGCTCGTATTGTCAGATTTACAGCTTTAGCCAAACGTTTAAGACCGGGGCAGCGGCGGCCGCAGCGTTTTCCCATAAAGATAACATAACGTGGTTGCGGGTTGCCAATGCAAATTGTTCTCAAACTTTTGGCCAGAGCTGTACATTAAATACATATTTGTTTGGTATAGCCAAACAAATTTGGATTTAAAAAAAAAATCAAGATCTGCTTGGCATATATCCGAATCCATAAAGTTAGATTGTAAAAAGCCAAACAAAAGGAAGCATTTCTTAAATCCAGTTGGTTATGTTTTGTGCTTTATTTATTTTTTTGTTGTAAAGTTTTTTTAAGTTTTAATATTAATATTATACTTGACTAATTTGCAAAGAGATAAGATTTACGTTCTGACGCTGAATGTTCAAATATGGTTTTTTAATTTTATATCTTACTTAACAAATAATTTATTTTAATTTTTACTTAATTCATATTAAATATTGTTTTTTTACCTCTGCAAAGAAGTAAAAGTCATTGCTAACCTAATAGAAGTCACAAGTTGAATAAAACGAATTTTAAAAAAACATTTAACTTTTATCTACTTTTGATTTAACATGATGATCTAAATAAAACAATAACGCTATAGGTTATATAAAACATCACGTAGTTTCAAATAATTAAATATAATATGATTAAATGTGTACGATAAATGTGCACGACGTCATATTTAATGCGCCTAAAGGACACAATTTAGTATTCAATAACATAACAAAAACAGGAAAACTTTGTTTAAGCCAAATTTCTTTAGCAAATCAGTTAATTATTTGTAACTGTTGTTTTTAAAATAGTAATAATTAACGACTTTTATTGGGTGAACTGTAGCTTCAGAACCTCTCATTTTAACCCAACTGTTAAACAGTACAGTCATTTACAATATTTAATTTTGTATTAATACAAATTTCATGATGTTAATGTTTTTTTTCTTATAAAATTATGTTTGCTAAGTTATCCGTGTTGGTAATTTAAAATTTTTATAATATCATTTAACACTTTACAAACCATAAAAGACTTTTTTATATGTTATTATATCTTCATTTTAATATTAATGGTTTTGATAAATTGGAATTAGTTATTCATTTTTTTAATATGAATTTAATTTTGGTAAACTTTTATTGATAATGATTTTGTTGATATAATAGTATTAACGTTTTTTTCTCACATATTTCACGTAATTCATAATTCAAATAATAATTGAACAATACATAAATATAGCTTTAATATTGTTTAAAATATTGCAATTTGTTTTTAAAGTGACAAAAAAATTATTTTTAAAAACTGCTAATGCAATTGAGTTATCCAAAACGGCACATAGACTCTATATAAAATGTTATAATTTTTAATATAAAAAAATGTTGGTACATATAAGAACGTAATACATTGCTCAGTATGCAATAAGTATAAATATATCCAAAAAATATTAAATCAAAATCAGGGCATCGATTTGTTAATTACAATTTATGTATGACTGAAATTACAGTTGCTTCTGCATTAAAATAGCTTCTTTTTTTTTCTACATTCATTGCGAGTGAAGCAACTGCACTTTTGCCAACATGCAGGATCTGTAATGTTAAACCCTTTGTAACTTGGCAAATCAGACAAGAACACCGTCAATCATTCATTATGACGTCAAAGCGAAATTCTTGTAGTTTCATGTTATAATTACATCATTATAACTAAATTAAAATAAATAACAAAATAACTTACTTATTTGAGTTTTTATTTTTTACCTCTTATATCCTTGAATTATAAAAAAGAGTTGTTCTTGTTAGTTAAATAGCTCACAAAATGCTATATTTTTAAACGAAATTTAAGAATTCATATTTATATCATCTATATTTAGAACAGGAAGAAGCATCTGTAAAACACAGATTTTAAATTGGATATATCTAGAACTGTAAAAAAGAGCACCCGCCAAGGCCTAAATCTTTGGGCGCTCGCTTTTTTTTTTTTTGAAAAATGGTCAACCGGGGTATCGAGCTTTTAGCTCATAAACGAGCTATTTCAAGTTGAGCTGGTGAATGACTCGTGAAAACACCGAGCTTTTGAAAATTAATCAAGAACAATTTTTGAAAAAAGCATAGGAAAAAAAAGTTGTAATTTTTCTTTAAAAATATGTTTTTTTATATTCTATCATTCTAAAGAAGTGGTTTATAATATTATAAATAATTATTATTTTTTTTTACATTTTTATCCTTCAAAAATATTTTTTTCATAGTAAAAATCGAGTTTTATCCTTTTAGGCTATAAATTTTGTTTTTAGACTTCAGCTGAAATATCAAGCTTTCCAAGCTTTGGCTTGGTTTTCGAGTTTAAGCTCTTATTTCGCGCTATATTCGAGTTTTAAGTCAAACTGGACTTAAAGATTTTAGCCCAGGCTAAAAATATTTCGAGTTTTTTACAGCTCTAGATATATCATAATTTTGAATCAAAGAACTGATTGTGTTTTTACTTGAGCTCTAATACCAAATTAATAATCAATATAAGTGAATTGTTTACTGCCGCATTTCTCTGTTTTGAACTTGTCCGCAATGAAAGCACACTAAAAGGTGATTGTGCTCCCATTGTTAATGTTCTCTTTAGTTTGCATTATGCTTACACATCACCTTACGCTTATTTCTTACTTGAACTAGTCGATCATCTCAACATAAGAACAGCCAAATAAAAGGAAAAAAATTGCAGAAATAAACAACTTGCTCAATTTGTGTTGTTACGATTCAAATTTTTATAAAACACTTCGCACCACAAATATAATGTTATTTGCTTTACTGTACTGATGCAAGCTAAAAAATGGTTAAGAAAAGAAATGTCACTCTACAAAATTACTTTAGCAAGGTGTAACACCTGCTTCATTTTTCCCTCCTATCAAACTATTGTCAATGCAATTACTATGAAGGGCATTAATTATTGCTCTATTAATATGATAAAATTTTCTTTATGGTAAAGAATACCACAAATTGTTGTTGTTGATGGTTTTTTTTTGCTCATCAGCGGAAGCAGCTGATGATTTTAATTTTGCAATGTGATTTTGTAGGATCTTACTTTGTAAATTTTGCACGAAACCTGTAAAATAAAATTATATATATGTATATATATATATATATATATATATATATATATATATATATATATATATATATATATATATATATATATATATATATATATATATATATATATATATATATATTGTTATTATATAACATATTATAGCTTAAAATTTTAAATTGATCGTATTGTTATGTTTTTATTATAAAGGCAACAATATGTATTCATTGTGTATAATATACTTACGAGTAATAAAGAAAATAGCAATATCCATAAACAACAAGAAAATAAGTTCCATAAGTCAGAGAGGTGATCAGAAACGATTTGCTGCAAAAGAAAAGAATTTTTTTTTAGTTTCAAAATTTACATTGTGATTATATTATTTTTACTTTATTTTTAAATATAATATAATGTAAGTGAATTTGGAATAAAATAAGATTCGAAAAAATTAATTTTGGAGACCTTGCTGCGAGGCTAGTTTTTGATTGAAAATTATTCCAATTTCAGTAAGAAAGGATTCGAAAAAAAATATTTTTTTAGCCCTCCTATTGTTGCCAGGCTATATTTTGAGAGAAATTTAAATGAATCGCACACCTTTAATTCTGGCAACGCCGCATTTTGAAGATTCGAAAAAATTAATTTTGGAAAACTTTTGCTGCGAGGCTAGTTTTTGAATTGAAAATTATTCCAACTTCAGTAAAAATAAGATTCGGAAAAAAGTTGTTTTGAGACCTCAAATTGTCCCTGCTCGAAAAATTTGCCAAGTTCTTGCCAATTAAGAACCTGTTTCTTACCAAGAACGTGGTAAGTTCCTGCCAATTAAGAAACAAGTTCTTAGTAAGAACTTCCCAAGAACTTGTTTCAAGATATATCTTGACTGAGTAATTCTTGGCAAGTTCTTACTAAGAACTTGCTTCAAGATCTTTAAAAAAAATTTCTTGGCAAGTTCTTAGTAAGATATTACCAAGATCTTAGTTCTTGGCAAGTTCTTAACAAGAACTTATCAAAGATCTTAATTACAATTTCTTGCCAAGATCCTGGCTAATTTCTAAAAAAAAAATAAAATATTTTTTTTGGCAAAATCTTGCCAAGATTAAGTTTCTTGGTTCAACTTGGCAAAATTTGTAAAAAAATTAAGATTTCTTGATTCAGAAATTTCTTGGCTCGAAATCTTGACAAGTTCTTGGTAAGATCTTGGAATAGCATTTAGGGGTTGAAAAACGGGCCAAGGAGTATTGATAGAACATTTTTGATGCAAAGAACAGGTTTCTCATCTCTTTTTACCCTTAGGAACCATATTTCATATTTTTTAACTTTCTGACCTCTCGACACCTAAGTCCAAACAATTAGAACTTTATATAACGCAAATAATACAAAAAATCAATAAGAGGTAGAAAAGAGCAGTGCAAGGACAGCCTCATGAGTGATCACCGAAGTCAAGCAACGTTGAGCGAGATCAGAAGATATATGGGTGACCGATTTTTTTATTGTGCTAGAAATGTTTTTTTATTGATTTTTCTTAATTGTGTGTACAGCAGAAAATGTGCAGAATAAATTTTCCTACATTTTAATTATTATTTTTAATTAAAATTTATTAATTATCCAAGATCTTGTCAAGATCTTGACACGAATTTGCCAAGAACTTGACACGATCTTGTCAAGATCGTGACAGGATCTTGACACGATCTTGACACGATCTTGTCAAGATCGTAGCACGATCTTGGTAAGATCTTACAGAAGAACTTGCGAATAAGATCTTGCGGTAAGATCCTGGCAAGAACTTGGCAAGTTTTTCGCGCGGGGGTTGCCAGGCTAGATTTTGAGAGAAATTTAAATGAATCGCACACCTTTTTATTCTGGCAACGCTGCATTTGGAAAATTTGCATGGACATGTACAGCTCTGGCCAAAAGTTTCCGAACGATCTGAAAGTGATCGGGCAAAACAGATGAGTCATCAATGCAAGTTCCTTTTTTCCTGAATATATCGATAGTATGTGCATCTTTCCCCTCACCTCCTACTTTAAGTTGGCTATCTGTTGTGTCTAGTTTTGTTATCATGTTTTTTGATCAAACAATCACACAGGAAGTTATATTCTGCATTTTTACCTGTGACTTACAAAATATCGTCTTCTTCAAGTTTTTTTTATATATATCAAACCTTCAAGTGACAAAAATTTTAAGATACTGACCAAAAATAAGTTATTTAAATAAATTAAATTAAATTTTCATCGTAATTAATTTTTAGTAACGTGTATTTTTCAGTTTGAGAGATTTCTGAAGTTTCAGTTTGGTTGATAGATTTTTATAATGATTATTTCGTTAATGAATAGAATTAGTATCTTATATTTTTTACAAGCGTGTTCAAATTAATATGATTTTAAAAAAGCTATGCATAGCATATAGATAATATTCGGCATTAAAATAATAATTGTAATAATAAAAATACAACTCTCCACTTGTGCTACGTAAAACCAATGCACAATGATGGATTTGAAAATATTTCGGAAAATGATATAACTGAATAAATGATAACAAATTATAATGTATACATTTATAAATAAATCTTAGTTGGATAATTTGAGCTGCAATACGGCAAAATACACGTGAAAAAGCGGAACGATTTGAAAATAAAATTATATATTTATATTTTGAAATTTTAAATAAATTTTTTGAATACAGTAATTTTATAATTCCGTTAGGCATATAGAAATGTAAAATAAACAATAATATAATTTCGATTTTAATCATAGTTTCAATGCTTAAAAAATTAGCACCATCCTAATTATATCAATAACTTATCTTTAAAAAGTAAAATATTAATAGTAAATGCATGAAATTAAAAAAAAATAATGGTGACTGATAATTATTTATGGAATAAAAAAAGGCAGAGAGAGAGAGAGAGAGAGAGAGAGAAAATATATATAGTGAAGATTCAAAGAGAATATAGAATATGAGCTATCTTAATAAATTTGACAGAATAATTTGTTGAATCATTTATCTATATATTATTAAAACTGTGAAACTAATAGAACACATTATTTATAATTAGTTTTAATTTAATTAAATAAAAGCAAATAATGAGGATAATAAAGATGATGTTTCAATAAAAATTCAATTGCAAAATAAAAATTAAAAATGATATTGATAACTTTGTAACGCAAGATACTATATTACTTTTATAAATTCGAGGGACAAAATTTTTCTACAGATACTTTGATGTTATGCATAAAAATATTAAAATATTTGTGTAGGAAAGAGAACACTTGAAAAGCAAGAGAAGGACAATGCAGCAAGCAGGCAGGCATGAGAGACGCACGTTTGCTTGCTGGCTGTGCTTACTAATAATCGTAATCGCTCGCGCTCGCTATAGGCAGAAAAAAGGAAAACTGCTTGTTTACATGATTTGTTGAGCGGGTTGCGTTTCAGATCGTTCGGAAACTTTTGGCCAGAGCTGTACAAAACATGTTGCGGTACAATTTTATTTGAAATATTTGCCTGTATCGCTTGCAAACCTCTCTATTTACTGCAAAACTGCTATATCGCGGCAGTTTTTTTGTCTTAGGTGAACGTCACACAAAAGATTGTCTTTACGTGGCATTTACGCAACACGGAGAACTGCACGCAGGTCAAATGACCAGTCAACATACCCTATCATATTATAAAGAAAACTCATCATATTGTTTTCTTATTTGGTTATATATACTGGGGGCTTTAATATTGACCTTTAAGTGCCCCTTAGGGTTGGAAGTACGTGGGTAGAGTAAAAATTAAATATTGGGGCTTATGGGGCTAAAAGGACCACAAGTGCTATTTTTAAATTTATGTACAAATGCCATTACGACTTTGGTGTACATTTAACTGAAAGGTCAATAATTTTGTGACCTTGAAAATGGCCAAAGGTCATTTTGACAAACAGCTAGACTAAAAAAAGGTGTGTGTTTAATTGAGTAATGTTTTAGTATTTTAAATTATTTTAAAAAGCAAAAAAATTATCGTGAAATATCCCGGGCTATAACGTTTTATAATACGAGTGGTTTTACGAGTGGATTCAATGCGCATCTGATGACCCACGGGTTCATGGTTGACCCCTAAAATTTGAGTTCTCCGATTTCAATGCAACAAACGTGATAACTGGGGTTTCGTAACCTTGTGAGAACACTGGTGACCACCCAAAATTTTTCAACTCAACCCCTCATGATCCAGGGGTTGGTTGACCCTTTAAATTTAAGTTCTCCGATTTCCATGAAACAAACGTGTTAACTGAGGTAACATGACCTTGTGAGAACTCTGGCGGACACAAAAATTTTTCAACCCAACCCCTGATGACCCAGGGGTTAATTCACCCTTAAAATTTAAGTTCTCCGATTTCGATGCAAAAAACGTGTTAACTGGGGTTCCTTAGCCTAGTGGGAACACTGTAGACCTGTAGACACTGTAGACCCAGGGGTTGGTTGACCCCTAAATTCGAGTTCTCTGATTTCGATATATGGAACAAACGTGTAAACTAAGGTTTCTTGATCTTATGTGAGAACAATAGTAACCACCATTTTTTTTAATCCAACCCCTGATGATGCAGGGGTTTGTTAAACCTTAAAATTGTAGGGTTCTCTTATTTTAATAGTTAAACATTCCGACTTCCATGTGTTAACTTATTAAACTATATATTATAATGTCAAAAAAATCAAATTTTAGGGGTTAACCAACCCCTGGGTCATCAGGGGTTGAGTTGAAAAATTTTGGTGGTCACAGTGTTCTCACAAGGTTAAGGAACCTTAGTTTACACGTTTATTTCATCAAAATCGAGAAATATTATTTTTTGGGGTAAACCACCCCCAGATAGAACAAGGAGTGTTTTAACGGGGTTTCAATGCTTCTTGGTCCACCATTGAAATCTACGTGTTCAGTTACCCCAGAATAGCATTTTTTCCATCACAATCGAGCAAGTTTATTATCCGGGGGGAAACACCCCAATGGGGGTGGGGTGGGTATTTGCATATTTATTTACCTTACCTGTCACTCATCCTTGCTCGAAAAACTTGCCAAGTTCTTAATTACCAAGAACCCGATTCTTACCAAGAACTTGGTAAGTTCCTGCCAAGAAACAAGTTCTTAGTAAGAACTTGCCAAGAACTTGTTTCAAGATCTTGACTGAGTAGTTCTTGGCAAGTTCTTAGTAAGATTTTACCAAGATCTAAGTTCTTGGCAAGTTCTTAACAATTGTTCTTAAGAACTTATCAAGATATAAATTATTATTTCTTGCTAAGATCCTGGCTAATTTCTTGAAAAATATTAAAAAAAAATTCTTGGCAAATTCTTGCCAATATTTAATTTCTTGGTTCAATCTTGGCAAAATTTTAAAAAAAAATAAGGATTCTTGATTCAGAAATTTCTTGGCTCGAAATCTTGACAAGTTCTTGATAAGATCTTGTAATAGTATTTAGGGGTTAAAGAAGGGGTTAAGGAGTATTGATAGAAAATTTTTATATGCCAAGAACAGCTCCTCATCTCTTTTTACCCCTAGAAACAAAATTTCATATTTTTAACCTTTCTGTCCTGACAACCCAAGTCCAAACAATTATATATAGGACTCTTTATAACGCAAATAATACAACAAAGTTACTTTATTGAATTCTTCGCTGAAAGTAACATTTTGAACTACCCAGGCAACCGTCATTTCGTTTTAGAAACCTTGTAAAAACGTGGCTGCCGCAACAAAAAGCAAATAATAAATAAATAATAATAAAAATTCAAATAATATTCTTAAATAATTTTATTTCTCAATACTACTATTATACTTCAAAACCTTAAACTTTTACAAAATATTTTAATTCAAAATATAATACGTTTAAATTTTTATCTATTAATAATACCTAAAAAGTAACTTGATAAAAGCTCATAAAATATCATAAAGTATAAAATTATCTTAAGCTAAAAAAATTTTTAATAATAATAAATTTAAACTGCACAAAATAAAATTTAAGATGTTTCGTCGGTCTTGCCGACATATATAAACAAGCTTTACATTTAATAGTGTGCAATTTAATTAGTTACATACTAATCAAAATATATATAATTTTAATTTAATAATTTACAATTCAAAGAATGTGTTATCATAGCGGACATCCGAAATGCGTTGGAATTGAAAGTTTTCATTCATGAGTTTTTAAGTAAAGTGAGTGAGTTTTTAAGGTTTTTAAGTAAAGTTTTACATATCGATGCTTACCCGGTCGAAGTGAACGAACTACACTTTACAAATTTGGAGAAAAATAAACGTTCTACACTTTACATTTTCCAAGTTCCCCCATATAGTTCTCATGTTAAAACGCGTAGAAGCGCCAAAAGCAGATCGTTCATTTTTGCCCAAATTTGTAAAGTGCAGTTCGTTCACTTCGACGGGTAAGCATCGATATACCTTTTTTTTTGGTAAACAATGAGTCTAGTCTGTATTTTTGTTCATAAAAAAATATACACCACTCGTATTCAGGCCTATAGTTGCAATCAATGTAACGTAAAAATTCATCAATAAAGTGTAAATACAATTTAAGCTAAAAAATCACTTCAGTTTTTCTATCTTTATAATTAAAGGTGAGGAACAATTTCATAAACTAAAAATATCATTGTAAATTTAGCTGCAGTCATTGATTTTTAATTTATTTTTTATTTACATTTTATATGCTTTTTTTCACGCGTGTGAAACCAAGCATAATTAACAGTGAGGAGGTAAAAACCCATGCAGAGTAAATGAAAAATAAATTAGAAATAAAAGATGTTAGTCCAATTTACGATGATATGATATGTTTCATGAATTATATAAAATAAGTTTTTTGCACAAGTAGTTTTACTATATATAAACATAATGAAGACAACTATATTATTTATCTTTACAAAATACATGCAATTCAATTTCCATTCCCCTGAAAATGTTCCATATCAAAGGCAAGACAAAATTTTCCCAGTCTAAATTATCCCTCCCACAACCTAATTTTGTAATAGCTAACTTTTTTATCTTTTGAATCAAGAGAATTTTTCGTAAATTTAATAAAGTGATTTTAAAATTTCTCATACTTGGTTTCTGATAAAAAAACTCCTTGGTAACTAAGTTTAGTATTATTTGATTATCTGTTGCTCTAAATGTTTCTATACTACCTATTTCACCAGTTTTTATAGTTCTCAAAGCAGGATACTTTGTAGCTAAATCTCTCGCAGCCCCTGCCCCCATTGTGCAACATTTGCTCACACAATGTGCAATTGCCATAATGTTTCTTACCAATAATATTGATTTTTTATGGATAAATATTACAAGATATTTGTTTTTTATATTATATAAAATTAAATGAAGACGTTGGATCTTATGCCGAAGTCTCACCGAACTTTTACCAATATGTAATAAGGTACAAACAAAAAATGAGTGCATTTTTGTGTGATAGTTTTTTTATACTGTTGTCAGTATTAATTATTCTAAATAACAGATAACAGAGACTGCTTCTGATTACCTTAATAATTCAGTAACCGGAAAAGAGGCAAAAAAAAATAATAAAAAGATAAGGAAAGGAGGAAAGTTGCTTGTTTTGAGAAGCATATATATATATATATATATATATATATATATAAATATATATATATATATATATATATATATATATATATATATATATATATATATATATATCGAACTTTTCACGTTAAGATGAAGTTACTACACTTTACAAATTTCCGAAGGATAAACGATACACATTTTACAAGTTCGCGGCTAGCTGAAGCTTTTGATATATAAAACAGGCCCTGGTCAAAAATCTTGAGCAAGATCTTGCCAAGATCTTGCTCAAGATTTGTTAAAGATTTTTAGTATGGCACGACAACATCTTGACAAGATCTTGTTAAGATCTTGAGGATAATCTTATAACAAGAAATTAAAATCTTGCACAAAACACTTTGTCGAAATTAAAAATCTTGTGCAAGATTTTGGGTCCATAAAATCTTACAGCAAATCTTACCAAGAATGAACAAGACTTTCGTCGTAAAATCTTGCAAAAAATCTTGTCATGACTTTGCAAGATTATCGTAAAATATTGCAGCAAGTCTTGCCAAGACTCTGCAAGATCTTAAATAAAATCTCCAAGCAACAATTACTCTGGAAAATAAAAGTTTTAATCTTAAAAAAATATATATATATTTAATTATCGCGTATTGGTTCTGTAAACTGGAATTACTTGTCAAATTTAGTCCAGAATGTGCAGGCAGCAACAAAAAAAACTTAAACATTAATATGCGTATTTGTTCTGAAATCTTGAAGTAATCGTCAATTATTGTCCAGACAGCAAGCTAAAAAAAAAAAAACTTTAACATAATTATTGCGTATATTTGTTCTGCAATCTTGAAGTAATCGTCAATTTATTGTCCAGGTGGCAAGTTAAAAAAAAAAAAAAGATAAACATAATTATTGATTATTTGTTCTGCAATCTTGAAGTACTCGTCAATTTAATGTCCAGACAGCAAGCTAAAAGAAAATAGGCGTTAAATTACAAACTCTCATAACTGCCCTCTACGTGGAGGCATATAGCTCGCAAGAGCACCCGCCATATAACTGCTTAGCAGTTTAAACTGTCGCGCCAACGAAGACACGCGCATGGCAAGCCGCGAAAGCTGACTATATATGAGCAGTGAATGATGTTGGATTGGAAGGAGTCTCGGTAGCGTAATGGTTAACGCAGTGGTCTGGGAATCCAAAGATCCGGGTTCGAGTCCCGGTCGAGCCGATTTCCTTTTCAATGTCAGTTTACTGCATATATAACACCGTGTAACACGAAAGCTAAACCCTTTCATTAAAACTTCCCGTGTAAAATAGGCGTTAAATTACAAACTCTCAATCTTGCCTTACTTTTTTCAAATATTCAAGATTTTAGATGTCTTAAAGCCATCTTACAAGATCTTGAGTTGATCTTGTAAGAATAAAGGCAAGATTTTTAACCAGGGGGGTAGGTGAAGTTCCAGCTACCTAGGTAGCCGCAAATTTTTAAATTTTTTAGATCGTTTATTCTTCGGAAATTTTTAAAGTGTAGTAGCTTCACATTATTGACGTGTTAAGTTCGATATATATAGATTATTATATAAACAATTTAAACTTAATGCCAACTGTTATTTCCTATACTTAATACTGAATTTGCATTTTGTATTTAAACACTCAAAAATATAAAAATTAGAAGTAAAAAATAATATCAATGCAAAAGTTATATAAAAATTAAACTTAAACTATAAACTGAAATTAAATGATATTTTACAATTACAAAAAAAACATACCGAATCATTTTTAGCTATTGTAGCCATTAATAGCTCAATCTGTGATGCTACTTTCTTTTGGTGCTTCTGGATGCATCTTAGGTTCTTGGTGTAACGTGTAGTTCCTATCATGAAAATATTATGTCACTAAAATAATGCTAACATATATAATCATATATATATATATATATATATATATATATATATATATATATATATATATATATATATATATATATATATATATATATATATATATATATATATATATATATATATATTGGACACCTTTGCCGAATTTGCTCGATATTTTAGCCGAAATAAGTAACCATGTCGCGCAGAGTGGTATTGCTTTTAGCCAAGATAAACAATTCAGGGTACTTTCCGGTCGTGATTTTGACCACATTGCAACGTGGGTTTTAACAAAATCCACTTTTCGAAGTGGTCGTTGTGAATTGATAACGTATAGTGACATTTTGATAATTTCCACGGCTCAACAAGTTGAAAATTTTTATTACTTATGGGTTTTGACATATTTTATAATATTAATATCAAGCGTGCTATTATACTTTCATTTCGTAAATATTTACTTTATATTTGTATTAATAATTAATATGTAATATAATTAAAAAAAGTAACAACATGAAATAATTTATTTAAAACAATATGTTATCTGGATGGACAAATGATATAGAAACTGTAATATTACTTAAAATTTCTTACATACCACACACATAATATTATTTTAATATTTATATCTAAAGGGTAACAGGCTTTTTGAAATTTTGAAATTCACCTTTTAACTTTGCATGCGCACATATCATTATTATTAATATTATATTTTGTTAGTATTAAATTTTCATTGATTTGAGCAGACGTGCTTATATATAACTTGTACTTTATAAAAAATTAATGTTATTTATTTACTGAAATTACGAGGCACAAAGGTGCACCAAGTGTTATAGTGAAAATTATATGTAATTATGTAGTTGTTGATTTCATGGTTATTAATATTAATGCATTGTGTTGTTGTAATATGCATAACATTACATTCACGTGCATGTGGGGGGAGAGAAAAGTTAAAATTTTACAATATATTGTAAATTTAGAATATATCCAAATTCTTATATATTGCATAGAAGTTTTAGTTTTTATAACAACTAAAACTTGTATGAAATATATAAGAATTTGGAAACCATAATAGAAATGTCTGTTAGTTATAGTAAAAATATATAACATTGTTATTCTTAAATAATAAATAATAAAGTATTATTATTATTTTAACCTTAAAGCGCGTGGAGGCTTGGACTGCCCATAAGAGCAAGTCTGCAATTGCGGAAGTGGCCCCCCCCCCCTGTTCGGAAGCCCCTAAGGCCCAAAAAGGGTCGTAACTACGCCCCATTTGTGGCCCCTAAAGAGGGTGCTACACCCCTTTTGCAGACGAGGCCCCTTCATTGCCAGGTTGACCCTGCGCGTAGCAATTATCAAAATGCCACTCCGCGAAAGTGGGTAAAATGTATAACCAGTCCGCGATCTTGTCAAATCATAATGACTACTTTGCAAAATGGCTTTTGTAAAAAAACACTCCACGACATGGTCAAAATCACGATGCTCAAGTGACGCATTTCGGTTCTTGGCAAAAATGCAATACTTTGCGATTTGGTCACTTATTTAGATAAATATAAGCGAATTCAGGAATGGTTGCTAACATATATATATATATATATATATATATATATATATATATATATATATATATATATATATATATATATATATATATATATATATATATATATATATATATATATATATATATATATATATATATAACATATAAACCTATAGAAATAATAACATTGTAAACATTGACACATGCCAATTTCTTGGTTAGAAGTGAAACTCACAAAGGTATCTAAAGAAATGGTATTTTTTTTTAACATTTTGTAACTAATTATTTCTTCTAAAATATCCTTGTAACATTACCACATAAAACATGTATAAAGACGTTGGCAGATGTACTGTAGAAGCAGATAGTCTTAATTTTTTTTAAATATTGACGTATTGCAAATCGGACATGTCCGTTTTTGATATACCAGTTTAGTAATATCTTTCGACGCAAATATTTTATTTTATCTCTTACAATACAATTAGATTTAAAATTTATTAATAATTTTAAATTTATTCAAAAGTGTAAATGTTTGCAATACATTTTTTTTGCATTCATATGATAATATTGAAGGGAAACCATGGTATGGTGCACGTTTATGTTAAATTTCATTTGTACTGTTTTTATTATAAGAGTAATATAAATAAAAGAGTACATTAGTACACATTAAAATTCTAATTTTATTATCAATCAACGCAGTATGACAAATTACAAATTTTATAATTATATTAAAATAAAATCTTTAAAATTTACACTTTTTAATTTTATATACTAATAATATGCTCACATAACTGTTTAAATCAGATTTATTTATACTTTGTACTCTAGAATTAGGCGTGTATTGCTTAATATGGATTCATTAAAAAAAATTTTGTTCTATGAAAACAAAAATGGGGCTTTCCAGTCAAAATTGGCAACGTCGCAAAAATGACCTTGGAAATGTTTCAACAGGGTTTCGGAGGGCAAGAAAGCATTTTATAGGACTGCAGCTTAAGAAATATATGAAAAGCAAACGGCAATTACAGAGCAACCAATTATTGTACGCTCTTCAAAATTTGCATACTCATTAAGAAACACCTCCCCTAACCACTAATTAAGGTTTCAAGTTAATATTTAACCCTTAACCGTCGTTTCAGGGAGATGAAAAGGGCCTTAAAATGGCAAGTGAGTAATCAAAGTACCGCATGGAATTTTCTTTTTTAACCTCATAGAGCAGGTGTCAGCCAACTAATTAGTCACAGATATGTTAATTAAAAGTGCAAATACACACCCCACCCCCATTGGGGTGTTTTACCCCCAAAAATGAAATTGCTCAATTTTGATGTTACAAAGGGCGATTCTGGGGTAACCTAATATGTAGATTTTATTGGTGGACCAAGTAACATTAAAACCCCATAAATAAAACCCCTTTTTATATCCAGGGGTGTTTCACTCCCGAGATTTAAATTATTGATATTGATGGATTTTGACGCAACCAACGACGTTACCGGTGTTACTTGCCCAGACAAAGCCAAAAGACAAAAATAAAAACCATAAAATTGACCCGTGAAGGATTTAAGGGTGCCACCCCTGCAAACAAATGTTCTCCGATTTTGATGCAACCAATGACGTTACCGGGATTACTTGACCCGAAAAAGACAATGGGTCAATTTTATGATTTTTGGTCACTATTGTCTTTGTCGGGTCAAGTTACCCCGGTAACGTTGTTGGTTGCGTCAAAATCCATCAATATTATTTAATTTTATTCTCGGGGGTAAAACACCCCTGGATATAAAAAGGGGTTGTATTTACGGGGTTTTAATGTTACTTGGTCCATCAATGAAATCTACGTGTTAAGTTACACCAGAATCGCCCTTTGTAAAATCAAAATGGAGCAATTTTATTAATTGGGATAAAACAACCTAATGGGGGTGGGGTGTGTATATGCATATTTAATTAACTTTCCTGTAACAAATTAGTTGGCTGACACCTGATCTATGAGGTTAAAAAAGAAAATTCCATGCGGTACTTTGGTTACTCACTTGCCGTTTTAAGGCCCTTTTCATCTCCCTGAAATGACAGCTAGAGGTTGAATATTGACTTGAATCCTTAATTAGTGGTTAGAGGAGGTGTTTCCTAATGAGTATGCAAATTTTGAAGAGCGTAGAATAATTGGTTGCTCTGAAATTGCCGTTTGCTTTTCATATATTTCTTTAGCTGCATTCCTATAAAATGCTTTCTTGCCCTCCGAAACCCTGTTGCAACATTTCCAATGTCATTTTTGCGACGTTGTTAATTTTAACTGGAAAACCCCATTATTTAAAACCAATTCAAATGCTTTATTTTTATTCTATGAAAAACAAACCATTGCTCTACTTTAAATTGCTCCACGTAAAGTTTAATCAAAAAATATTTATAATATATATCGTAGCATAAAATTGATTTTTAATGTTGATTTACCTTGAGTAATATTTTCAAATTGATCTTACATGTTAAAAATGTCAACTGAGTGTTTATGATGTCACAAATGGTCACAGAAATGAAACTAGTGCGCTGCGACTTGCAAAACTTGCAGCTGACCGATTTAGTATTTAATACCTAGACATAGAGTTTTCTAAATTAACAACACGATTTAAAAAGAAAATACATTTTCGTTGACTGATACGTTAAAGTGCAATTTACCGTGCGTCGGTGTTGCCGACATTGAGCAACGGTAAGATTTTGCACAAAGTCTTTTAGAATGTATTCACAAATTTATTATTTTAGTGCTTTACTGACAATTTACATTATTATATATATATATTTTGGAATACCTAAGTCTTTTTTAAGCAGTATACATAACCATACAAGTTTAAATAACTATTATTAATTATAAATCTATAAATATTTACATAACAACACTCAAATTGTTTTTTATACATTGACATAGATTTTTCTGACTTAACAACACGATTGAAAAAGAAAATACATTTTCTTTAACTGATACGTTAAAATGCAATTCACCGTGCGTCGGTCTTGCCGACATTGAGCAACGGTAAGATTTTGCACAAAGTCTTTTAGAATGTATTCACAAAATTATTATTTTAGTGCTTTACTGACAATTTACATTATTATATATGTATTTTGGAATACCTAAGTCTTTTTTTAGCAGTATACACTACCATACAAGTTTAAATAACTATTATTATTTATAAAGCTATAAATATTTACATAACAACACTCAAATTGTTGTAAGTATTTATAGAAGATGAACTTAAGTTACAATCTTCTGTATTTTTAGAAATATTTGATTGAAAACAGTTATTATCAATTTCTTCAGTGCTTTCTAATGAAATATCCAACAATTCTTCAGAAGGGACACTTTCTAAATTACTCTTACTTGTTGCAGATGCTGCAAAAAGATTTTTAGATGTTGGGATGACATAAGATTTATTTAATTTCTCATTTTGAGAACACTCAAAACTACTTGTATTACTAATTGAACTATCACATTTACTTTCTACATCCTCTTTGTCTCCAGGTTCTAGTGAACCTACATGTTGAGATTCAGCAAGGCAATCTTATTTTTCTTTTTTAAATACATAATTATTTTCATTTAATTTACATGTATTAAATAGATACTTAGAAACTAAATTTTGTAATTCAACTTTATATGTCAATGCATGTCTTTGAACTTTATATCTCATTTTATTTTGCAAACCAAAACTACTATTTTTGCAGTGAGTCTTTACAAACTTATCATCAATTTTTTTGGCATCAAAACTATCGACTCTAATTAAATCAGGACGATAAACTGCAAAATTAAATAAACTGAACTTATTAAAAATCAGTTTACTTCTAATTTTAGTATTTTTTCCTAAAAAACCTATTGTTAAGATATTTTTATTTTGTAACAATTATTATTTCAATTATTAAAAGGCAACAATGAAGATCAAGATGTTATAAAAAATATGCAATCTTATCTTACAGCATATTGTTATGCATCATAAGATTAACAGAAATGATAAAAATAATAGTACAGCCCAAAATATATACATAAAAAAACAATGTATCAGATTAAAATACATTCACTTATAGCATTCCAAAAGCTTTATAAAAGTTATATTTAAAGACTATACAAAGGAACTGTTGATTCATAATACATTTAATATGTTACGTTTTGTGATTTACATTATTTTATATATCAAAAAAATTCACATTGTTTTCAGATGCAACAATGCAAAAATATATTAAGTCATGGGATACATTAAACAACAGTTAAAAATCCACTGTCAGAAAAAAAAATTTTCTTAATAATATATAAACATTTTACCTAAAATAATAACTGATTTTTAAAATTTAGTCTAACTTGATAGAGAACCACTAAATCTAATCAAAGTTTATACATATAAAAATTTATGACACATAATAAACATCAATCTTGATAGTTTAATAGCTTTAGTTTTCATATAAAAAGGCATTATCTCAACCTTTTTTTTCTTTGTCTCAATTTTCATTACACCAGAATACAATCTTCTTTAGCTGCAACACACAAAAACATTCCAAAATTTTGTAAAACAGAATTAATAATAATAATAGTTAATAATATTTTCTTTTTTTAGTTTAAATTAAAAAAAATGCATGGGAATTTTTAAGTTTTGCAGAATATGTGTAAAATAGCTTAACTATAAAGAATAAGTAATATAAAAATGAAAAAAAAGTGTCGATCAGTGACGTCACAAACTTTGACATAAAATTTTCTTTTTTTTTAGTTTAAATTGAAAAAAATGCATGGGAATTTTTAAGTTTTGCAGAATATGTGTAAAATAGCCTAACTATAAAGAATAAGTAATATAAAAATGAAAAAAAAGTGTCGAACCTAATTTCAGTGACGTCACAAACTTTGACATAATATTTTCTTTTTTTTTAGTTTAAATTGAAAAAAATGCAAGGGAATTTTTAAGTTTTGCAGAATATGTGTAAAATAGCCTAACTATAAAGAATAAGTAATATAAAAATGAAAAAAAAGTGTCGATCAGTGACGTCACAATCTTTGACATAATATTTTTTTTTTTTTAGTTTAAATTGAAAAAAATGCATGGGAATTTTTAAGTTTTGCAGAATATGTGTAAAATAGTTTAACTATAAAGAATAAGTATTATAAAAATGAAAAAAAAGTGTCGAACCTAATTTCAGTTACGTCACAAACTTTGACATAATATTTTCTTTTTTTTAGTTTAAATTGAAAAAAATGCATGGGAATTTTTAACTTTTGCAGAATATGTGTGAAATAGCCTAACTATAAAGAATAAGTAATATAAAAATGAAAAAAAGTGTCGAACCTAATTTCAGTGACGTCACAAACTTTGACATAATATTTTCTTTTTTTTTTTAGTTTAAATTGAAAAAAAATGCATGGGAATTTTTAAGTTTTGCAGAATATGTGTAAAATAGGTTAACTATAAAGAATAAGTAATATAAAAATGAAAAAAAAGTGTCGAACCTAATTTCAGTGACGTCACAAACTTTGACATTATATTTTCTTTTTTGTTAGTTAAAATTGGAAAAAATGCATGGGAATTTTTAGGTTTTGCAGAATATGTGTAAAATAGCCTAACTATAAAGAATAAGTAATATAAAAATGAAAAAAAAGTGTCGAACCTAATTTCAGTGACGTCACAAACTTTGACATAATATTTTTTTAGTTTAAATTGGAAAAAATGCAGGGGAATTTTTAAGTTTTGCAGAATATGTTAAAAATAGCCTAACTATAAAGAATAAGTAATATAAAAATGAAAAAAAAGTGTCGATCAGTGACGTCACAAACTTTGACATAATATTTTCTTTTTTTTTTGTTTAAATTGAAAAAAATGCATGGGAATTTTTAAGTTTTGCAGAATATGTGTAAAATAGCCTAACTATAAAGAATAAGTAATATAACAATTAAAAAAAGTGTCGATCAGTGACGTCACAAACTTTGACATAATATTTTCTTTTTTTTTAGTTTAAATTGAAAAAAATGCAAGGGAATTTTTAAGTTTTGCAGAATATGTGTAAAATAGCCTAACTATAAAGAATAAGTAATATAAAAATGAAAAAAAAGTGTCGATCAGTGACGTCACAAACTTTGACATAATATTTTCTTTTTTTTAGTTTAAATTGAAAAAAATGCATGGGAATTTTTAAGTTTTGCAGAATATGTGTGAAATAGCCTAACTATAAAGAATAAGTAATTTAAAAATGAAAAAAAGTGTCGAACCTAATTTCAGTGACGTCACAAACTTTGACATAATATTTTCTTTTTTTTTAGTTTAAATTGAAAAAAATGCATGGGAATTTTTAAGTTTTGCAGAATATGTGTAAAATAGCCTAACTATAAAGAATAAGTAATATAAAAATGAAAAAAAAGTGTCGATCAGTGACGTCACAAACTTTGACATAATATTTTCTTTTTTTTTTAGTTTAAATTGAAAAAAATGCATGGGAATTTTTACGTTTTGCAGAATATGTGTAAAATAGCCTAACTATAAAGAATAAGTAATATAAAAATGAAAAAAAAGTATCGAACCTAATTTCAGTGACGTCACAAACTTTGACATATTTTTTTTTAGTTTAAATTGGAAAAAATGCAGGGGAATTTTTAAGTTTTGCAGAATATGTTAAAAATAGCCTAACTATAAAGAATAAATAATATAAAAATGAAAAAAAAGTGTCGAACCTAATTTCAGTTACGTCACAAACTTTGACATAATATTTTCTTTTTTTTTAGTTTAAATTGAAAAAAATGCATGGGAATTTTTAAGTTTTGCAGAATATGTGTAAAATAGCCTAACTATAAAGAATAAGTAATATAAAAATGAAAAAAAAGTGTCGATCAGTGACGTCACAAACTTTGACATAATATTTTCTTTTTTTTAGTTTAAATTGAAAAAAATGCATGGGAATTTTTAAGTTTCGCAGAATATGTGTAAAATAGCGTAACTATAAAGAATAAGTAATATAAAAATGAAAAAAGTGTCAAACCTAATTTCAGTTACGTCACAAACTTTGACATTATATTTTCTTTTTGTTAGTTTAAATTGAAAAAAATGCATGGGAATTTTTAATTTTTGCAGAATATGTGTAAAATAACCTAACTATAAAGAATAAGTAATATAAAAATGAAAAAAAAGTGTCGAACCTTATTTCAGTGACGTCACAAACTTTGACATAATATTTTCTTTTTTGTTAGTTAAAATTGGAAAAAATGCATGGGAATTTTTAAGTTTTGCAGAATATGTGTAAAATAGCCTAACTATAAAGAATAAGTAATATAAAAATGAAAAAAAAGTGTCGAACCTAATTGCAGTGACGTTACAAACTTTGACATAATATTTTTTTTAGTTTAAATTGGAAAAAATGCAGGGGAATTTTTAAATTTTGCAGAATATGTTAAAAATAGCCTAACTATAAAGAATAAGTAATATAAAAATGAAAAAAAAGTGTCGAACCTAATTTCAGTTACGTCACAAACTTTGACATAATATTTTCTTTTTTTTTAGTTTAAATTAAAAAAAATGCTAGGGAATTTTTTAAGTTTTGCAGAATATGTTAAAAATAGCCTAACTATAAAGAATAAGTAATATAAAAATGAAAAAAAAGTGTCGATCAGTGACGTCACAAACTTTGACATAATATTTTCTTTTTTTTTTTAGTTTAAATTGAAAAAAATGCATGGGAATTTTTAAGTTTTGCAGAATATGTTAAAAATAGCCTAACTATAAAGAATAAGTAATATAAAAATTAAAAAAAGTGTCGATCAGTGACGTCACAAACTTTGACATAATATTTTCTTTTTTTTTTAGTTTAAATTGAAAAAAATGCATGGGAATTTTTAAGTTTTGCAGAATATTTGTAAAATAGCCTAACTATAAAGAATAAGTAATATAAAAATGAAAAAAAAGTGTCGAACCTAATTTCAGTTACGTCACAAACTTTGACATAATATTTTTTTTTTTTAGTTTAAATTGAAAAAAATGCATGGGAATTTTTAAGTTTTGCAGAATATGTGTAAAATAGCCTACCAATAAAGAATAAGTAATATAAAAATGAAAAAAAAGTGTCGATCAGTGACGTCACAAACTTTGACATAATATTTTCTTTTTTTTAGTTTAAATTGAAAAAAATGCATGGGAATTTTTAAGTTTTGCAGAATATGTGTAAAATAGCCTAACTATAAAGAATAAGTAATATAAAAATGAAAAAAAAGTGTTGAACCGAATTTCAGTGACGTCACAAACTTTGACATAATATTTTCTTTTTTTTTAGTTTAAATTGAAAAAAATGCATGGGAATTTTTAAGTTTTGCAGAATATGTGTAAAATAGCCTAACTAAAAAGAATAAGTAATATAAAAATTAAAAAAAAAGGGTCGATCAGTGACGTCACAATCTTTGACATAATATTTTCTTTTTTTTTTTAGTTTAAATTGAAAAAAATGCATGGGAATTTTTAAGTTTTGCAGAATATGTGTAAAATAGCCTAACTATAAAGAATAAGTAATATAAAAATCAAAAAAAAAAGTGTCGATCAGTGACGTCACAAACTTTGACATAATATTTTCTTTTTTTTTAGTTTAAATTGAAAAAACTGCATGGGAATTTTTAAGTTTTGCAGAATATGTGTAAAATAACCTAACTATAAAGAATAAGTAATATAAAAATGAAAAAAAAGTGTCGAACCTAATTTCAGTGACGTTACAAATTTTGACATAATATTTTCTTTTTTGTTAGTTAAAATTGAAAAAAATGCATGGAAATTTTTAAGTTTTGCAGAATATGTGTAAAATAGCCTAACTATAAAGAATAAGTAATATAAAAATGAAAAAAAAGTGGCGAACCTAATTTCAGTTACGTCACAAACTTTGACATAATATTTTTTTTTTTTAGTTTAAATTGAAAAAAATGCATGGGAATTTTTAAGTTTTGCAGAATATGTGTAAAATAGCCTAACTATAAAGAATAAGTAATATAAAAATGAAAAAAAGTGTCGAACCTAATTTCAGTGACGTCACAAACTTTGACATAATATTTTCTTTTTTTTTAGTTTAAATTGAAAAAAATGCATGGGAATTTTTAAGTTTTGCAGAATATGTGTAAAATAGCCTAACTATAAAGAATAAGTAATATAAAAATGAAAAAAAGTGTCGATCAGTGACGTCACAATCTTTGACTTAATATTTTCTTTTTTTTTTAGTTTAAATTGAAAAAAATGCATGGGAATTTTTAAGTTTTGCAGAATATGTGTAAAATAGCCTAACTATAAAGAATAAGTAATATAAAAATGAAAAAAAGTGTGGATCAGTGACGTCACAAACTTTGACATAATATTTTATTTTTTTATAGTTTAAATTGAAAAACTGCATGGGAATTTTTAAGTTTTGCAGAATATGTGTAAAATAACCTAACTATAAAGAATAAGTAATATAAAAATGAAAAAAAAGTGTCGAACCTAATTATAGTGACGTCACAAACTTTGACATAATATTTTCTTTTTTGTTAGTTAAAATCGGAAAAAATGCATGGGAATTTTTAAGTTTTGCAGAATATGTGTAAAATAGCCAAAATATAAAGACTAAGTAATATAAAAACGAAAAAAAAGTGGCGAACCTAATTTCAGTTACGTCACAAACTTTGACATAATATTTTCTTTTTTTTTTAGTTTAAATTGGAAAAAATGCATAGGAATTTTTAAGTTTTGCAGAATATGTGTAAAAAAGCCTAACTATAAAGAATAAGTAATATAAAAATGAAAAAAAAGTGTCGATCAGTGACGTCACAAAGTTTGACATAATATTTTCTTTTTTTTTTAGTTTAAATTGAAAAAAATGCATGGGAATTTTAAAGTTTTGCAGAATATGTGTAAAATAGCCTAACTATAAAGAATAAGCAATATAAAAATGAAAAAAAAGTGTCGAACCTAATTTCAGTGACGTCACAAACTTTGACATAATATTTTCTTTTTTTTTAGTTTTATTTGGAAAAAATGCATGGGAATTTTTAAGTTTTGCAGAATATGTGTAAAATAGCCTAACTATAAAGAATAAGTAATATAAATATGAAAAAAAAGTGTCGATCAGTGACGTAACAAACTTTGACATAACATTTTCTTTTTTGTTAGTTTAAATTGAAAAAAATGCATGGGGATTTTTAAGTTTTGCTGAATATGTGTAAAATAGCCTACCTATAAAGAAAAAGTAATATAAAAATGAAAAAAAGTGTCGATCAGTGACGTCACAAACTTTGACATAATATTTCTTTCTTTTTAGTTTAAATTGAAAAAATGCATGGGAATTTTTAAGTTTTGCAGAATATGTGTAAAATAGCCTAACTATAAAGAATAAGTAATATAAAAATGAAAAAAAAGTGTCGAACCTAATTTCAGTGACGTCACAAACTTTGACATAATATTTTCTTTTTTTTTTTAGTTTAAATTAAAAAAAATGCATGGGAATTTTTAAGTTTTGCAGAATATGTGTAAAATAGCCTATCTATAAAGAATAAGTAATATAAAAATGAAAAAAAAGTGTCGATCAGTGACGTCACAATCTTTGACATAATATTTTCTTTTTTTTTAGTTTAAATTGAAAAAAATGCATGGGAATTTTTAAGTTTTGCAGAATATGTGTAAAATAGCCTAACTATAAAGAATAAGTAATATAAAAATGAAAAAAATTGTCGATCAGTGACGTCACAAACTTTGACATAATATTTTCTTTTTTTTAGTTTAAATTGAAAAAAATGCATGGGAATTTTTAAGTTTTGCAGAATATGTGTAAAATAGCCTACCAATAAAGAATAAGTAATATAACAATTAAAAAAAAGTGTCGATCAGTGACGTCACAAACTTTGACATAATATTTTCTTTTTTTTAGTTTAAATTGAAAAAAATGCATGGGAATTTTTAGGTTTTGCAGAATATGTGTAAAATAGCCTAACTATAAAGAATAAGTAATATAAAAATGAAAAAAAAGTGTCGAACCAAATTTCAGTGACGTCACAAACTTTGACATAATATTTTCTTTTTTTTTAGTTTAAATTGAAAAAAATGCATGGGAATTTTTAAGTTTTGCATGATATGTGTAAAATAGTCTAACTATAAAGAATAAGTAATATAAAAATGAAAAAAAAGGGTCGATCAGTGACGTCACAAACTTTGACATAATATTTTATTTTTTTATAGTTTAAATTGAAAAACTGCATGGGAATTTTTAAGTTTTGCAGAATATGTGTAAAATAACCTAACTATAAAGAATAATCAATATAAAAATGAAAAAAGTGTCGAACCTAATTTCAGTGACGTCACAAACTTTGACATAATATTTTCTTTTTTGTTAGTTAAAATCGGAAAAAATGCATGGGAATTTTTAAGTTTCGCAGAATATGTGTAAAATAGCCTAACTATAAAGAATAAGTAATATAAAAATGAAAAAAAAGTGTTGAACCTAATTTCAGTTACGTCACAAACTTTGACATAATATTTTCTTTTTTTTTAGTTTAAATTGAAAAAAAATGCATGGGAATTTTTAAGTTTTGCAGAATATGTGTAAAATAGCCTAACTATAAAGAATAAGTAATATAAAAATGAAAAAAAAGTGTCGAACCTAATTTCAGTGACGTCACAAACTTTGACATAATATTTTCTTTTTTTTTTAGTTTAAATTGAAAAAAATGCATGGGAATTTTTAAGTTTTGCAGAATATGTGTAAAATAGCCTAACTATAAAGAATAAGTAATATAAAAATGAAAAAAAAGGGTCGATCAGTGACGTCACAATCTTTGACATAATATTTTCTTTTTTTTTTAGTTTAAATTGAAAAAAATGCATGGGAATTTTTAAGTTTTGCAGAATATGTGTAAAATAGCCTAACTATAAAGAATAAGTAATATAAAAATGAAAAAAAATGTCGATCAGTGACGTCACAATCTTTGACTTAATATTTTCTTTTTTTTTTTTAGTTTAAATTGAAAAAAATGCATGGGAATTTTTAAGTTTTGCAGAATATGTGTAAAATAGCCTAACTATAAAGAATAAGTAATATAAAAATGAAAAAAAGTGTCGATCAGTGACGTCACAAACTTTGACATAATATTTTATTTTTTTATAGTTGAAATTGAAAAACTGCATGGGAATTTTTAAGTTTTGCAGAATATGTGTAAAATAACCTAACTATAAAGAATAAGTAATATAAAAATGAAAAAAAGTGTCGAATCTAATTTCAGTGACGTCACAAACTTTGATATAATGTTTTCTTTTTTGTTAGTTAAAATCGGAAAATATGCATGGGAATTTTTAAGTTTTGCAGAATATGTGTAAAATAGCCTAACTATAAAGAATAAGTAATATAAAAATGAAAAAAAAGTATCGAACCTAATTTCAGTGACGTCACAAACTTTGACATATTTTTTTTTAGTTTAAATTGGAAAAAATGAAGGGGAATTTTTAAGTTTTGCAGAATATGTTAAAAATAGCCTAACTATAAAGAATAAGTAATATAAAAATGAAAAAAAAGTGTCGAACCTAATTTCAGTTACGTCACAAACTTTGACATAATATTTTCTTTTTTTTTAGTTTTAATTGAAAAAAATGCATGGGAATTTTTAAGTTTTGCAGAATATGTGTAAAATAGCCTAACTATAAAGAATAAGTAATATAAAAATTAAAAAAAAAGTGTCGATCAGTGACGTCACAAACTTTGACATAATATTTTCTTTTTTTTTAGTTTAAATTAAAAAAATGCATGGGAATTTTTAAGTTTCGCAGAATATGTGTAAAATAGCGTAACTATAAAGAATAAGTAATATAAAAATGAAAAAAGTGTCAAACCTAATTTCAGTTACGTCACAAACTTTGACATTATATTTTCTTTTTGTTAGTTTAAATTGAAAAAAATGCATGGGAATTTTTAAGTTTTGCAGAATATGTGTAAAATAACCTAACTATAAAGAATAAGTAATATAAAAATGAAAAAAAAAGTGTCGAACCTAATTTCAGTGACGTCACAAACTTTGACATAATATTTTCTTTTTTGTTAGTTAAAATTGTAAAAAATGCATGGGAATTTTTAAGTTTTGCAGAATATGTGTAAAATAGCCTAACTATAAAGAATAAGTAATATAAAAATGAAAAAAAAGTGTCGAACCTAATTTCAGTGACGTCACAAACTTTGACATAATATTTTTTTAGTTTAAATTGGAAAAAATGCAGGGGAATTTTTAAGTTTTGCAGAATATGTTAAAAATAGCCTTACTATAAAGAATAAGTAATATAAAAATGAAAAAAAAGTGTCGAACCTAATTTCAGTTACGTCACAAACTTTGACATAATATTTTCTTTTTTTTTAGTTTAAATTAAAAAAAATGCTAGGGAATTTTTTAGTTTTGCAGAATATGTTAAAAATAGCCTAACTATAAAGAATAAGTAATATAAAAATGAAAAAAAAGTGTCGATCAGTGACGTCACAAACTTTGACATAATATTTTCTTTTTTTTTTGTTTAAATTGAAAAAAATGCATGGGAATTTTTAGGTTTTGCAGAATATGTGTAAAATAGCCTAACTATAAAGAATAAGTAATATAACAATTAAAAAAAGTGTCGATCAGTGACGTCACAAACTTTGACATAATATTTTCTTTTTTTTTTAGTTTAAATTGAAAAAAATGCAAGGGAATTTTTAAGTTTTGCAGAATATGTGTAAAATAGCCTAACTATAAAGAATAAGCAATATAAAAATGAAAAAAAAGTGTCGAACCTAATTTCAGTGACGTCACAAACTTTGACATAATATTTTCTTTTTTTTTAGTTTTATTTGGAAAAAATGCATGGGAATTTTTAAGTTTTGCAGAATATGTGTAAAATAGCCTAACTATAAAGAATAAGTAATATAAATATGAAAAAAAAGTGTCGATCAGTGACGTAACAAACTTTGACATAACATTTTCTTTTTTGTTAGTTTAAATTGAAAAAAATGCATGGGGATTTTTAAGTTTTGCAGAATATGTGTAAAATAGCCTAACTATAAAGAATAAGTAATATAAAAAGGAAAAAAAAGTGTCGATCAGTGACGTCACAAACTTTGACATAATATTTTCTTTTTTTTAGTTTAAATTGAAAAAATGCATGGGAATTTTTAACTTTTGCAGAATATGTGTGAAATAGCCTAACTATAAAGAATAAGTAATATAAAAATGAAAAAAAAGTATCGAACCTAATTTCAGTGACGTCACAAACTTTGACATTTTTTTTTTAGTTTAAATTGGAAAAAATGCAGGGGAATTTTTAAGTTTTGCAGAATATGTGTAAAATAGCCTAACTATAAAGAATAAGTAATATAAAAATGAAAAAAAAGTGTCGATCAGTGACGTCACAATCTTTGACATAATATTTTCTTTTTTTTTAGTTTAAATTGAAAAAAATGCATGGGAATTTTTAGGTTTTGCAGAATATGTGTAAAATAGCTTAACTATAAAGAATAAGTAATATAAAAATGAAAAAAAAAGTGTCGAACCTAATTTCAGTGACGTCACAAACTTTGACATAATATTTTCTTTTTTTTTTAGTTTAAATTGAAAAAAATGCATGGGAATTTTTAAGTTTTGCAGAATATGTGTGAAATAGCCTAACTATAAAGAATAAGTAATATAAAAATGAAAAAAAAGGGTCGATCAGTGACGTCACAATCTTTGACATAATATTTTCTTTTTTTTTAGTTTAAATTGAAAAAACTGCATGGGAATTTTTAAGTTTTGCAGAATATGTGTAAAATAGCCTAACTATAAAGAATAAGTAATATAAAAATGAAAAAAAATGTCGATCAGTGACGTCACAATCTTTGACTTTATATTTTCTTTTTTTTTTTATTTTAAATTGAAAAAAATGCATGGGAATTTTTAAGTTTTGCAGAATATGTGTAAAATAGCCTAACTATAAAGAATAAGTAATATAAAAATGAAAAAAAGTGTCGATCAGTGACGTCACAAACTTTGACATAATATTTTATTTTTTTATAGTTGAAATTGAAAGACTGCATGGGAATTTTTAAGTTTTGCAGAATATGTGTAAAATAACCTAAATATAAAGAATAAGTAATATAAAAATGAAAAAAAAGTGTCGAATCTAATTTTAGTGACGTCACAAACTTTGATATAATGTTTTCTTTTTTGTTAGTTAAAATCGGAAAAAATGCATGGGAATTTTTAAGTTTTGCAGAATATGTGTAAAATAGCCTAACTATCAAGAATAAGTAATATAAAAATAAAAAAAAAGTATCGAACCTAATTTCAGTGACGTCACAAACTTTGACATATTTTTTTTTAGTTTAAATTGGAAAAAATGCAGGGGAATTTTTAAGTTTTGCAGAATATGTTAAAAATAGCCTAACTATAAAGAATAAGTAATATAAAAATGAAAAAAAAGTGTCGAACCTAATTTCAGTTACGTCACAAACTTTGACATAATATTTTCTTTTTTTTTAGTTTTAATTGAACAAAATGCATGGGAATTTTTAAGTTTTGCAGAATATGTGTAAAATAGCCTAACTATAAAGAATAAGTAATATAAAAATGAAAAAAAAGTGTCGATCAGTGACGTCACAAACTTTGACATAATATTTTCTTTTTTTTTAGTTTAAATTAAAAAAAATGCATGGGAATTTTTAAGTTTCGCAGAATATGTGTAAAATAGCGTAACTATAAAGAATAAGTAATATAAAAATGAAAAAAGTGTCAAACCTAATTTCAGTTACGTCACAAACTTTGACATTATATTTTCTTTTTGTTAGTTTAAATTAAAAAAAATTCATGGGAATTTTTAAGTTTTGCAGAATATGTGTAAAATAACCTAACTATAAAGAATAAGTAATATAAAAATGAAAAAAAAGTGTCGAACCTAATTTCAGTGACGTCACAAACTTTGACATAATATTTTCTTTTTTGTTAGTTAAAATTAGAAAAAATGCATGGGAATTTTTAAGTTTTGCAGAATATGTGTAAAATAGCCTAACTATAAAGAATAAGTAATATAAAAATGAAAAAAAAGTGTCGAACCTAATTTCAGTGACGTCACAAACTTTGACATAATATTTTTTTAGTTTAAATTGGAAAAAATGCAGGGGAATTTTTAAGTTTTGCAGAATATGTTAAAAATAGCCTAACTATAAAGAATAAGTAATATAAAAATGAAAAAAAAGTGTCGAACCTAATTTCAGTTACGTCACAAACTTTGACATAATATTTTCTTTTTTTTAGTTTAAATTAAAAAAAATGCTAGGGAATTTTTAAGTTTTGCAGAATATGTTAAAAAAAGCCTAACTATAAAGAATAAGTAATATAAAAATGAAAAAAAAGTGTCGATCAGCGACGTCACAAACTTTGACATAATATTTTCTTTTTTTTTTGTTTAAATTGAAAAAAATGCATGGGAATTTTTAAGTTTTGCAGAATATGTGTAAAATAGCCTAACTATAAAGAATAAGTAATATAACAATTAAAAAAAGTTTCGATCAGTGACGTCACAAACTTTGACATAATATTTTCTTTTTTTTTAGTTTAAATTGAAAAAAATGCAAGGGAATTTTTAAGTTTTGCAGAATATGTGTAAAATAGCCTAACTATAAAGAATAAGTAATATAAAAAGGAAAAAAAAGTGTCGATCAGTGACGTCACAAACTTTGACATAATATTTTCTTTTTTTTAGTTTAAATTGAAAAAATGCATGGGAATTTTTAACTTTTGCAGAATATGTGTGAAATAGCCTAACTATAAAGAATAAGTAATATAAAAATGAAAAAAAAGTATCGAACCTAATTTCAGTGACGTCACAAACTTTGACATTTTTTTTTTTAGTTTAAATTGGAAAAAATGCAGGGGAATTTTTAAGTTTTGCAGAATATGTGTAAAATAGCCTAACTATAAAGAATAAGTAATATAAAAATGAAAAAAAAGTGTCGAACCTAATTTCAGTGACGTCACAAACTTTGACATAATATTTTCTTTTTTTTTTTAGTTTAAATTAAAAAAAATGCATGGGAATTTTTAAGTTTTGCAGAATATGTGTAAAATAGCCTATCTATAAAGAATAAGTAATATAAAAATGAAAAAAAAGTGTCGATCAGTGACGTCACAATCTTTGACATAATATTTTCTTTTTTTTTAGTTTAAATTGAAAAAAATGCATGGGAATTTTTAAGTTTTGCAGAATATGTGTAAAATAGCCTAACTATAAAGAATAAGTAATATAAAAATGAAAAAAAATTGTCGATCAGTGACGTCACAAACTTTGACATAATATTTTCTTTTTTTTAGTTTAAATTGAAAAAAATGCATGGCAATTTTTAAGTTTTGCAGAATATGTGTAAAATAGCCTACCAATAAAGAATAAGTAATATAAAAATGAAAAAAAAGTGTCGATCAGTGACGTCACAAACTTTGACATAATATTTTCTTTTTTTTAGTTTAAATTGAAAAAAATGCATGGGAATTTTTAGGTTTTGCAGAATATGTGTAAAATAGCCTAACTATAAAGAATAAGTAATATAAAAATGAAAAAAAAGTGTCGAACCAAATTTCAGTGACGTCACAAACTTTGACATAATATTTTCTTTTTTTTAGTTTAAATTGAAAAAAATGCATGGGAATTTTTAAGTTTTGCATGATATGTGTAAAATAGCCTAACTATATAGAATAAGTAATATAAAAATGAAAAAAAAGTGTCGATCAGTGACGTCACAAACTTTGACATAATATTTTATTTTTTTATAGTTTAAATTGAAAAACTGCATGGGAATTTTTAAGTTTTGCAGAATATGTGTAAAATAACCTAACTATAAAGAATAAGTAATATAAAAATGAAAAAAAAGTGTCGAACCTAATTTCAGTTACGTCACAAACTTTGACATAATATTTTCTTTTTTTTTTAGTTTAATTTAAAAAAAATGCATGGGAATTTTTAAGTTTTGCAGAATATGTGTAAAATAGCTTAACTATAAAGAATAAGTAATATAAAAATGAAAAAAAAGTGTCGAACCTAATTTCAGTTACGTCACAAACTTTGACATAATATTTTCTTTTTTTTTTAGTTTTAATTGACAAAAATGCATGGGAATTCTTAAGTTTTGCAGAATATGTGTAAAATAGCCTAACTATAAAGAATAAGTAATATAAAAATGAAAAAAAAGGGTCGATCAGTGACGTCACAATCTTTGACATAATATTTTCTTTTTTTTTAGTTTAAATTGAAAAAAATGCATGGGAATTTTTAAGTTTTGCAGAATATGTGTAAAATAGCCTAACTATAAAGAATAAGTAATATAAAAATGAAAAAAAATGTCGATCAGTGACGTCACAATCTTTGACTTAATATTTTCTTTTTTTTTTTTATTTTAAATTGAAAAAAATGCATGGGAATTTTTAAGTTTTGCAGAATATGTGTAAAATAGCCTAACTATAAAGAATAAGTAATATAAAAATGAAAAAAAAGTGTCGATCAGTGACGTCTCAAACTTTGACATAATATTTTATTTTTTTATAGTTGAAATTGAAAAACTGCATGGGAATTTTTAAGTTTTGCAGAATATGTGTAAAATAACCTAACTATAAAGAATAAGTAATATAAAAATGAAAAAAAAGTGTCGAATCTAATTTTAGTGACGTCACAAACTTTGATGTAATGTTTTCTTTTTGTTAGTTAAAATCGGAAAAAATGCATGGGAATTTTTAAGTTTTGCAGAATATGTGTAAAATAGCCTAACTATAAAGAATAAGTAATATAAAAATGAAAAAAAAGTATCGAACCTAATTTCAGTGACGTCACAAACTTTGACATATTTTTTTTAGTTTAAATTGGAAAAAATGCAGGGGAATTTTTAAGTTTTGCAGAATATGTTAAAAATAGCCTAACTATAAAGAATAAGTAATATAAAAATGAAAAAAAAGTGTCGAACCTAATTTCAGTTACGTCACAACCGACATAATATTTTCTTTTTTTTTAGTTTTAATTGAAAAAAATGCATGGGAATTTTTAAGTTTTGCAGAATATGTGTAAAATAGCCTAACTATAAAGAATAAGTAATATAAAAATGAAAAAAAAGTGTCGATCAGTGACGTCACAAACTTTGACATAATATTTTCTTTTTTTTTAGTTTAAATTAAAAAAAATGCATGGGAATTTTTAAGTTTCGCAGAATATGTGTAAAATAGCGTAACTATAAAGAATAAGTAATATAAAAATGAAAAAAGTGTCAAACCTAATTTCAGTTACGTCACAAACTTTGACATTATATTTTCTTTTTGTTAGTTTAAATTAAAAAAAATGCATGGGAATTTTTAAGTTTTGCAGAATATGTGTAAAATAACCTAACTATAAAGAATAAGTAATATAAAAATGAAAAAAAAGTGTCGAACCTAATTTCAGTGAAGTCACAAACTTTGACATAATATTTTCTTTTTTTTAGTTTAAATTAAAAAAAATGCTAGGGAATTTTTAAGTTTTGCAGAATATGTTAAAAATAGCCTAACTATAAAGAATAAGTAATATAAAAATGAAAAAAAAGTGTCGATCAGCGACGTCACAAACTTTGACATAATATTTTCTTTTTTTTTTTTTAAATTGAAAAAAATGCATGGGAATTTTTAAGTTTTGCAGAATATGTGTAAAATAGCCTAACTATAAAGAATAAGTAATATAACAATTAAAAAAAGTGTCGATCAGTGACGTCACAAACTTTGACATAATATTTTCTTTTTTTTTAGTTTAAATTGAAAAAAATGCAAGGGAATTTTTAAGTTTTGCAGAATATGTGTAAAATAGCCTAACTATAAAGAATAAGTAATATAAAAAGGAAAAAAAAGTGTCGATCAGTGACGTCACAAACTTTGACATAATATTTTCTTTTTTTTAGTTTAAATTGAAAAAAATGCATGGGAATTTTTAACTTTTGCAGAATATGTGTGAAATAGCCTAACTATAAAGAATAAGTAATATAAAAATGAAAAAAAAGTATCGAACCTAATTTCAGTGACGTCACAAACTTTGACATATTTTTTTTTAGTTTAAATTGGAAAAAATGCAGGGGAATTTTTAAGTTTTGCAGAATATGTTAAAAATAGCCTAACTATAAAGAATAAGTAATATAAAAATGAAAAAAAAGTGTCGATTCTAATTTCAGTTACGTCACAAACTTTGACATAATATTTTCTTTTTTTTTTAGTTTAAATTGAAAAAAATGCATGGGAATTTTTAAGTTTTGCAGAATATGTGTAAAATAGCCTAACTATAAAGAATAAGTAATATAAAAATGAAAAAAAAAGTGTCGATCAGTGACGTCACAAACTTTGACATAATATTTTCTTTTTTTTTAGTTTAAATTGAAAAAAATGCATGGGAATTTTTAAGTTTCGCAGAATATGTGTAAAATAGCGTAACTATAAAAAATAAGTAATATAAAAATGAAAAAAGTGTCAAACCTAATTTCAGTTACGTCACAAACTTTGACATTATATTTTCTTTTTGTTAGTTTAAATTGAAAAAAATGCATGGGAATTTTTAAGTTTTGCAGAATATGTGTAAAATAGCCTAACTATAAAGAATAAGTAATATAAAAATGAAAAAAAGTGTCGATCAGTGACGTCACAAACTTTGACATAATATTTTATTTTTTTATAGTTGAAATTGAAAAACTGCATGGGAATTTTTAAGTTTTGCAGAATATGTGTAAAATAACCTAACTATAAAGAATAAGTAATGTAAAAATGAAAAAAAGTGTCGAATCTAATTTCAGTGACGTCACAAACTTTGACATATTTTTTTTTAGTTTAAATTGGAAAAAATGCAGGGGAATTTTTAAGTTTTGCAGAATATGTGTAAAATAGCCTAACTATAAAGAATAAGTAATATAAAAATGAAAAAAAAGTATCGAACCTAATTTCAGTGACGTCACAAACTTTGACATATTTTTTTTTAGTTTAAATTGGAAAAAATGCAGGGGAATTTTTAAGTTTTGCAGAATATGTTAAAAATAGCCTAACTATAAAGAATAAGTAATATAAAAATGAAAAAAAAGTGTCGAACCTAATTTCAGTTACGTCACAAACTTTGACATAATATTTTCTTTTTTTTTAGTTTTAATTGAAAAAAATGCATGGGAATTTTTAAGTTTTGCAGAATATGTGTAAAATAGCCTAACTATAAAGAATAAGTAATATAAAAATTAAAAAAAAAGTGTCGATCAGTGACGTCACAAACTTTGACATAATATTTTCTTTTTTTTTAGTTTAAATTAAAAAAAATGCATGGGAATTTTTAAGTTTCGCAGAATATGTGTAAAATAGCGTAACTATAAAGAATAAGTAATATAAAAATGAAAAAAGTGTCAAACCTAATTTCAGTTGCGTCACAAACTTTGACATAATATTTTCTTTTTTGTTAGTTAAAACTGTAAAAAATGCATGGGAATTTTTAAGTTTTGCAGAATATGTGTAAAATAGCCTAACTATAAAGAATAAGTAATATAAAAATGAAAAAAAAGTGTCGAACCTAATTTCAGTGACGTCACAAACTTTGACATAATATTTTTTTAGTTTAAATTGGAAAAAATGCAGGGGAATTTTTAAGTTTTGCAGAATATGTTAAAAATAGCCTAACTATAAAGAATAAGTAATATAAAAATGAAAAAAAAGTGTCGAACCTAATTTCAGTTACGTCACAAACTTTGACATAATATTTTCTTTTTTTTTAGTTTAAATTAAAAAAAATGCTAGGGAATTTTTAAGTTTTGCAGAATATGTTAAAAATAGCCTAACTATAAAGAATAAGTAATATAAAAATGAAAAAAAAGTGTCGATCAGTGACGTCACAAACTTTGACATAATATTTTCTTTTTTTTTTGTTTAAATTGAAAAAAATGCATGGGAATTTTTAAGTTTTGCAGAATATGTGTAAAATAGCCTAACTATAAAGAATAAGTAATATAACAATTAAAAAAAGTGTCGATCAGTGACGTCACAAACTTTGACATAATATTTTCTTTTTTTTTTTAGTTTAAATTGAAAAAAATGCAAGGGAATTTTTAAGTTTTGCAGAATATGTGTAAAATAGCCTAACTATAAAGAATAAGCAATATAAAAATGAAAAAAAAGTGTCGAACCTAATTTCAGTGACGTCACAAACTTTGACATAATATTTTCTTTTTTTTTAGTTTTATTTGGAAAAAATGCATGGGAATTTTTAAGTTTTGCAGAATATGTGTAAAATAGCCTAACTATAAAGAATAAGTAATATAAATATGAAAAAAAAGTGTCGATCAGTGACGTAACAAACTTTGACATAACATTTTCTTTTTTGTTAGTTTAAATTGAAAAAAATGCATGGGGATTTTTAAGTTTTGCAGAATATGTGTAAAATAGCCTACCTATAAAGAATAAGTAATATAAAAATGAAAAAAGTGTCGATCAGTGACGTCACAAACTTTGACATAATATTTTCTTTCTTTTTAGTTTAAATTGAAAAAATGCATGGGAATTTTTAAGTTTTGCAGAATATGTGTAAAATAGCATAACTATAAAGAATAAGTAATATAAAAATGAAAAAAAAGTGTCGAACCTAATTTCAGTGACGTCACAAACTTTGACATAATATTTTCTTTTTTTTTTTAGTTTAAATTAAAAAAAATGCATGGGAATTTTTAAGTTTTGCAGAATATGTGTAAAATAGCCTATCTATAAAGAATAAGTAATATAAAAATGAAAAAAAGTGTCGATCAGTGACGTCACAATCTTTGACATAATATTTTCTTTTTTTTTAGTTTAAATTGAAAAAAATGCATGGGAATTTTTAGGTTTTGCAGAATATGTGTAAAATAGCCTAACTATAAAGAATAAGTAATATAAAAATGAAAAAAAATTGTCGATCAGTGACGTCACAAACTTTGACATAATATTTTCTTTTTTTTAGTTTAAATTGAAAAAAATGCATGGGAATTTTTAAGTTTTGCAGAATATGTGTAAAATAGCCTACCAATAAAGAATAAGTAATATAAAAATGAAAAAAAAGTGTCGATCAGTGACGTCACAAACTTTGACATAATATTTTCTTTTTTTTAGTTTAAATTGAAAAAAATGCATGGGAATTTTTAGGTTTTGCAGAATATGTGTAAAATAGCCTAACTATAAAGAATAAGTAATATAAAAATGAAAAAAAAGTGTCGAACCAAATTTCAGTGACGTCACAAACTTTGACATAATATTTTCTTTTTTTTAGTTTAAATTGAAAAAAATGCATGGGAATTTTTAAGTTTTGCATGATATGTGTAAAATAGCCTAACTATAAAGAATAAGTAATATAAAAATGAAAAAAAAGGGTCGATCATTGACGTCACAAACTTTGACATAATATTTTATTTTTTTATAGTTTAAATTGAAAAACTGCATGGGAATTTTTAAGTTTTGCAGAATATGTGTAAAATAACCTAACTATAAAGAATAAGTAATATAAAAATGAAAAAAAAGTGTCGAACCTAATTTCAGTTACGTCACAAACTTTGACATAATATTTTCTTTTTTTTTTAGTTTAAATTGAAAAAAATGCATGGGAATTTTTAAGTTTTGCAGAATATGTGTAAAATAGCTTAACTATAAAGAATAAGTAATATAAAAATGAAAAAAAAAGTGTCGAACCTAATTTCAGTGACGTCACAAACTTTGACATAATATTTTCTTTTTTTTTTAGTTTAAATTGAAAAAAATGCATGGGAATTTTTAAGTTTTGCAGAATATGTGTAAAATAGCCTAACTATAAAGAATAAGTAATATAAAAATGAAAAAAAAGGGTCGATCAGTGACGTCACAATCTTTGACATAATATTTTCTTTTTTTTTAGTTTAAATTGAAAAAACTGCATGGGAATTTTTAAGTTTTGCAGAATATGTGTAAAATAGCCTAACTATAAAGAATAAGTAATATAAAAATGAAAAAAAATGTCGATCAGTGACGTCACAATCTTTGACTTTATATTTTCTTTTTTTTTTATTTTAAATTGAAAAAAATGCATGGGAATTTTTAAGTTTTGCAGAATATGTGTAAAATAGCCTAACTATAAAGAATAAGTAATATAAAAATGAAAAAAAGTGTCGATCAGTGACGTCACAAACTTTGACATAATATTTTATTTTTTTATAGTTGAAATTGAAAAACTGCATGGGAATTTTTAAGTTTTGCAGAATATGTGTAAAATAACCTAACTATAAAGAATAAGTAATATAAAAATCAAAAAAAAGGGTCGAATCTAATTTTAGTGACGTCACAAACTTTGATGTAATGTTTTCTTTTTTGTTAGTTAAAATCGGAAAAAATGCTTGGGAATTTTTAAGTTTTGCAGAATATGTGTAAAATAGCCTAACTATAAAGAATAAGTAATATAAAAATGAAAAAAAAGTATCGAACCTAATTTCAGTGACGTCACAAACTTTGACATATTTTTTTTAGTTTAAATTGGAAAAAATGCAGGGGAATTTTTAAGTTTTGCAGAATATGTTAAAAATAGCCTAACTATAAAGAATAAGTAATATAAAAATGAAAAAAAAGTGTCGAACCTAATTTCAGTTACGTCACAACCGACATAATATTTTCTTTTTTTTTAGTTTTAATTGAAAAAAATGCATGGGAATTTTTAAGTTTTGCAGAATATGTGTAAAATAGCCTAACTATAAAGAATAAGTAATATAAAAATGAAAAAAAAGTGTCGATCAGTGACGTCACAAACTTTGACATAATATTTTCTTTTTTTTTAGTTTAAATTAAAAAAAATGCATGGGAATTTTTAAGTTTCGCAGATTATGTGTAAAATAGCGTAACTATAAAGAATAAGTAATATAAAAATGAAAAAAGTGTCAAACCTAATTTCAGTTACGTCACAAACTTTGACATTATATTTTCTTTTTGTTAGTTTAAATTAAAAAAAATGCATGGGAATTTTTAAGTTTTGCAGAATATGTGTAAAATAACCTAACTATAAAGAATAAGTAATATAAAAATGAAAAAAAAGTGTCGAACCTAATTTCAGTGAAGTCACAAACTTTGACATAATATTTTCTTTTTTGTTAGTTAAAATTGGAAAAAATGCATGGGAATTTTTAAGTTTTGCAGAATATGTGTAAAATAGCCTAACTATAAAGAATAAGTAATATAAAAATGAAAAAAAAGTGTCGAACCTAATTTCAGTGACGTCACAAACTTTGACATAATATTTTTTAGTTTAAATTGGAAAAAATGCAGGGGAATTTTTAAGTTTTGCAGAATATGTTAAAAATAGCCTAACTATAAAGAATAAGTAATATAAAAATGAAAAAAAAGTGTCGATCAGCGACGTCACAAACTTTGACATAATATTTTCTTTTTTTTTTGTTTAAATTGAAAAAAATGCATGGGAATTTTTAAGTTTTGCAGAATATGTGTAAAATAGCCTAACTATAAAGAATAAGTAATATAACAATTAAAAAAAGTGTCGATCAGTGACGTCACAAACTTTGACATAATATTTTCTTTTTTTTTAGTTTAAATTGAAAAAAAAGGAAAGGGAATTTTTAAGTTTTGCAGAATATGTGTAAAATAGCCTAACTATAAAGAATAAGTAATATAAAAAGGAAAAAAAAGTGTCGATCAGTGACGTCACAAACTTTGACATAATATTTTCTTTTTTTTAGTTTAAATTGAAAAAAATGCATGGGAATTTTTAACTTTTGCAGAATATGTGTGAAATAGCCTAACTATAAAGAATAAGTAATATAAAAATGAAAAAAAAGTATCGAACCTAATTTCAGTGACGTCACAAACTTTGACATATTTTTTTTTAGTTTAAATTGGAAAAAATGCAGGGGAATTTTTAAGTTTTGCAGAATATGTTAAAAATAGCCTAACTATAAAGAATAAGTAATATAAAAATGAAAAAAAAGTGTCGAACCTAATTTCAGTTACGTCACAAACTTTGACATAATATTTTCTTTTTTTTTTAGTTTAAATTGAAAAAAATGCATGGGAATTTTTAAGTTTTGCAGAATATGTGTAAAATAGCCTAACTATAAAGAATAAGTAATATAAAAATGAAAAAAAAGTGTCGATCAGTGACGTCACAAACTTTGACATAATATTTTCTTTTTTTTTAGTTTAAATTGAAAAAAATGCATGGGAATTTTTAAGTTTCGCAGAATATGTGTAAAATAGCGTAACTATAAAAAATAAGTAATATAAAAATGAAAAAAGTGTCAAACCTAATTTCAGTTACGTCACAAACTTTGACATTATATTTTCTTTTTGTTAGTTTAAATTGAAAAAAATGCATGGGAATTTTTAAGTTTTGCAGAATATGTGTAAAATAGCCTAACTATAAAGAATAAGTAATATAAAAATGAAAAAAAAGTGTCGAACCTAATTTCAGTGACGTCACAAACTTTGACATAATATTTTTTTAGTTTAAATTGGAAAAAATGCAGGGGAATTTTTAAGTTTTGCAGAATATGTGTAAAATAGCCTAACTATAAAGAATAAGTAATATAAAAATGAAAAAAAAGTGTCGAACCTAATTTCAGTTACGTCACAAACTTTGACATAATATATTTTTTTTTTTTAGTGTAAATTGAAAAAAATGCATGGGAATTTTTAAGTTTTGCAGAATATGTGTAAAATAGCCTAACTATAAAGAATAAGTAATATAAAAAGGAAAAAAAAGTGGCGAACCTAATTTTAGTTACGTCACAAACTTTGACATAATATTTTCTTTTTTTTTAGTTTAAATTGGAAAAAATGCATGGGAATTTTAAATTTTGCAGAATATGAGTAAAATAGCCTAACTATAAAGAATAAGTAATATAAAAATGACAAAAAAAGGGTCGATCAGTGACGTCACAAACTTTGACATAATATTTTCTTTTTTTTTTAGTTTAAATTAAATAAAAATTGCATGGGAATTATTAAGTTTTGCAGAATATGTGTAAAATAGCCTAACTATAAAGAATAAGTAATATAAAAATGAAAAAAATGTCGAACCTAATTTCAGTGACGTCACAAACTTTGACATAATATTTTCTTTTTTTTTTTAGTTTAAATTGAAAAAAATGCATGGGAATTTTTAAGTTTTGCAGAATATGTTAAAAATAGCCTAACTATAAAGAATAAAAAATATAAAAATAAAAAAAAGTGTCGATCAGTGACGTCACAAACTTTGACATAATATTTTCTTTTTTTTTAGTTTAAATTGAAAAAAATGCATGGGAAGTTTTAAGTTATGCAGAATATGTGTAAAATAGCCTAACTATAAAGAATAAGCAATATAAAAATAAAAAAAAAAGTGTCGAACCTAATTTCAGTGACGTCACAAACTTTGACATAATATTTTTTTTTTTTTAGTTTAATTTGGAAAAAATGAATGGGAATTTATAAGTTTTGCAGAATATGTGTAAAATAGCCTAACTATAAAGAATAAGTAATATAAAAATGAAAAAAAGTGTCGATCAGTGACGTCACAAACTTTGACATAACATTTTCTTTTTTGTTAGTTTAAATTGAAAAAAATGCATGGGAATTTTTGAGTTTTGTAGAATATGTGTAAAATAGCGTAACTATAAAAAATAAGTAATATAAAAATGAAAAAAGTGTCAAACCTAATTTCAGTTACGTCACAAACTTTGACATTATATTTTCTTTTTGTTAGTTTAAATTGAAAAAAATGCATGGGAATTTTTAAGTTTTGCAGAATATGTGTTAAATAACCTACCTATAAAGAATAAGTAATATAAAAATGAAAAAAAAGTGTCGAACCTAATTTCAGTGACGTCACAAACTTTGACATAATATTTTCTTTTTTGTTAGTTAAAATTGGAAAAAATGCATGGGAATTTTTAAGTTTTGCAGAATATGTGTAAAATAGCCTAACTATAAAGAATAAGTAATATAAAAATGAAAAAAAAGTGTCGAACCTAATTTCAGTGACGTCACAAACTTTGACATAATATTTTTTTAGTTTAAATTGGAAAAAATGCAGGGGAATTTTTAAGTTTTGCAGAATATGTGTAAAATAGCCTAACTATAAAGAATAAGTAATATAAAAATGAAAAAAAAGTGTCGAACCTAATTTCAGTTACGTCACAAACTTTGACATAATATTTTCTTTTTTTTTAGTGTAAATTGAAAAAAATGCATGGGAATTTTTAAGTTTTGCAGAATATGTGTAAAATAGCCTAACTATAAAGAATAAGTAATATAAAAAGGAAAAAAAAGTGGCGAACCTAATTTTAGTTACGTCACAAACTTTGACATAATATTTTCTTTTTTTTTAGTTTAAATTGGAAAAAATGCATGGGAATTTTAAATTTTGCAGAATATGAGTAAAATAGCCTAACTATAAAGAATAAGTAATATAAAAATGACAAAAAAAGGGTCGATCAGTGACGTCACAAACTTTGACATAATATTTTCTTTTTTTTTAGTTTAAATTAAATAAAAATTGCATGGGAATTATTAAGTTTTGCAGAATATGTGTAAAATAGCCTAACTATAAAGAATAAGTAATATAAAAATGAAAAAAATGTCGAACCTAATTTCAGTGACGTCACAAACTTTGACATAACATTTTCTTTTTTGTTAGTTTAAATTGAAAAAAATGCATGGGAATTTTTGAGTTTTGTAGAATATGTGTAAAATAGCGTAACTATAAAGAATAAGTAATATAAAAATGAAAAAAAAGTGTCAAACCTAATTTCAGTGACGTCACAAACTTTGACATATTTTTTTTTTATTTTAAATTGGAAAAAAATGCATGGGAATTTTTAAGTTTTGCAGAATATTTGTAAAATAGCCTAACTATAAAGAATAAGTAATATAAAAATGAAAAAAAAGTGTCGAACCTAATTTCAGTTACGTCACAAACTTTGACATAATATTTTCTTTTTTTAAGTTTAAATTGAAAAAAATGCATGGGAATTTTTAAGTTTTGCAGAATATGTATAAAATAGCCTAACTATAAAGAATAAGTAATATAACAATTAAAAAAAGTGTCGATCAGTGACGTCACAAACTTTGACATAATATTTTCTTTTTTTTTAGTTTAAATTGAAAAAAATGCAAGGGAATTTTTAAGTTTTGCAGAATATGTGTAAAATAGCCTAACTATAAAGAATAAGTAATATAAAAAGGAAAAAAAAGTGTCGATCAGTGACGTCACAAACTTTGACATAATATTTTCTTTTTTTTAGTTTAAATTGAAAAAAATGCATGGGAATTTTTAACTTTTGCAGAATATGTGTGAAATAGCCTAACTATAAAGAATAAGTAATATAAAAATGAAAAAAAAGTATCGAACCTAATTTCAGTGACGTCACAAACTTTGACATATTTTTTTTTAGTTTAAATTGGAAAAAATGCAGGGGAATTTTTAAGTTTTGCAGAATATGTTAAAAATAGCCTAACTATAAAGAATAAGTAATATAAAAATGAAAAAAAAGTGTCGAACCTAATTTCAGTTACGTCACAAACTTTGACATAATATTTTCTTTTTTTTTTAGTTTAAATTGAAAAAAATGCATGGGAATTTTTAAGTTTTGCAGAATATGTGTAAAATAGCCTAACTATAAAGAATAAGTAATATAAAAATGAAAAAAAAGTGTCGATCAGTGACGTCACAAACTTTGACATAATATTTTCTTTTTTTTTAGTTTAAATTGAAAAAAATGCATGGGAATTTTTAAGTTTCGCAGAATATGTGTAAAATAGCGTAACTATAAAAAATAAGTAATATAAAAATGAAAAAAGTGTCAAACCTAATTTCAGTTACGTCACAAACTTTGACATTATATTTTCTTTTTGTTAGTTTAAATTGAAAAAAATGCATGGGAATTTTTAAGTTTTGCAGAATATGTGTTAAATAACCTACCTATAAAGAATAAGTAATATAAAAATGAAAAAAAAGTGTCGAACCTAATTTCAGTGACGTCACAAACTTTGACATAATATTTTCTTTTTTGTTAGTTAAAATTGGAAAAAATGCATGGGAATTTTTAAGTTTTGCAGAATATGTGTAAAATAGCCTAACTATAAAGAATAAGTAATATAAAAATGAAAAAAAAGTGTCGAACCTAATTTCAGTGACGTCACAAACTTTGACATAATATTTTTTTAGTTTAAATTGGAAAAAATGCAGGGGAATTTTTAAGTTTTGCAGAATATGTTAAAAATAGCCTAACTATAAAGAATAAGTAATATAAAAATGAAAAAAAAGTGTCGAACCTAATTTCAGTTACGTCACAAACTTTGACATAATATTTTCTTTTTTTTTAGTGTAAATTGAAAAAAATGCATGGGAATTTTTAAGTTTTGCAGAATATGTGTAAAATAGCCTAACTATAAAGAATAAGTAATATAAAAAGGAAAAAAAAGTGGCGAACCTAATTTTAGTTACGTCACAAACTTTGACATAATATTTTCTTTTTTTTTTAGTTTAAATTGGAAAAAATGCATGGGAATTTTAAATTTTGCAGAATATGAGTAAAATAGCCTAACTATAAAGAATAAGTAATATAAAAATGACAAAAAAAGGGTCGATCAGTGACGTCACAAACTTTGACATAATATTTTCTTTTTTTTTTAGTTTAAATTAAATAAAAATTGCATGGGAATTATTAAGTTTTGCAGAATATGTGTAAAATAGCCTAACTATAAAGAATAAGTAATATAAAAATGAAAAAAATGTCGAACCTAATTTCAGTGACGTCACAAACTTTGACATAATATTTTCTTTTTTTTTTTAGTTTAAATTGAAAAAAATGCATGGGAATTTTTAAGTTTTGCAGAATATGTTAAAAATAGCCTAACTATAAAGAATAAAAAATATAAAAATAAAAAAAAGTGTCGATCAGTGACGTCACAAACTTTGACATAATATTTTCTTTTTTTTTAGTTTAAATTGAAAAAAATGCATGGGAAGTTTTAAGTTATGCAGAATATGTGTAAAATAGCCTAACTATAAAGAATAAGCATTATAAAAATAAAAAAAAAAGTGTCGAACCTAATTTCAGTGACGTCACAAACTTTGACATAATATTTTTTTTTTTTAGTTTAATTTGGAAAAAATGAATGGGAATTTATAAGTTTTGCAGAATATGTGTAAAATAGCCTAACTATAAAGAATAAGTAATATAAAAATGAAAAAAAGTGTCGATCAGTGACGTCACAAACTTTGACATAACATTTTCTTTTTTGTTAGTTTAAATTGAAAAAAATGCATGGGAATTTTTGAGTTTTGTAGAATATGTGTAAAATAGCCTAACTATAAAGAATAAGTAATATAAAAATGAAAAAAAAGTGTCGAACCTAATTTCAGTGACGTCACAAACTTTGACATAATATTTTTTTAGTTTAAATTGGAAAAAATGCAGGGGAATTTTTAAGTTTTGCAGAATATGTTAAAAATAGCCTAACTATAAAGAATAAGTAATATAAAAATGAAAAAAAAGTGTCGAACCTAATTTCAGTTACGTCACAAACTTTGACATAATATTTTCTTTTTTTTTAGTGTAAATTGAAAAAAATGCATGGGAATTTTTAAGTTTTGCAGAATATGTGTAAAATAGCCTAACTATAAAGAATAAGTAATATAAAAAGGAAAAAAAAGTGGCGAACCTAATTTTAGTTACGTCACAAACTTTGACATAATATTTTCTTTTTTTTTTAGTTTAAATTGGAAAAAATGCATGGGAATTTTAAATTTTGCAGAATATGAGTAAAATAGCCTAACTATAAAGAATAAGTAATATAAAAATGAAAAAAAAAGGGTCGATCAGTGACGTCACAAACTTTGACATAATATTTTCTTTTTTTTTTAGTTTAAATTAAATAAAAATTGCATGGGAATTATTAAGTTTTGCAGAATATGTGTAAAATAGCCTAACTATAAAGAATAAGTAATATAAAAATGAAAAAAATGTCGAACCTAATTTCAGTGACGTCACAAACTTTGACATAATATTTTCTTTTTTTTTTTAGTTTAAATTGAAAAAAATGCATGGGAATTTTTAAGTTTTGCAGAATATGTTAAAAATAGCCTAACTATAAAGAATAAAAAATATAAAAATAAAAAAAAGTGTCGATCAGTGACGTCACAAACTTTGACATAATATTTTCTTTTTTTTTAGTTTAAATTGAAAAAAATGCATGGGAAGTTTTAAGTTATGCAGAATATGTGTAAAATAGCCTAACTATAAAGAATAAGCAATATAAAAATAAAAAAAAAAGTGTCGAACCTAATTTCAGTGACGTCACAAACTTTGACATAATATTTTTTTTTTTTTAGTTTAATTTGGAAAAAATGAATGGGAATTTATAAGTTTTGCAGAATATGTGTAAAATAGCCTAACTATAAAGAATAAGTAATATAAAAATGAAAAAAAGTGTCGATCAGTGACGTCACAAACTTTGACATAACATTTTCTTTTTTGTTAGTTTAAATTGAAAAAAATGCATGGGAATTTTTGAGTTTTGTAGAATATGTGTAAAATAGCCTAACTATAAAGAATAAGTAATATAAAAATGAAAAAAAAGTGTCAAACCTAATTTCAGTGACGTCACAAACTTTGACATATTTTTTTTTTATTTTAAATTGGAAAAAAATGCATGGGAATTTTTAAGTTTTGCAGAATATTTGTAAAATAGCCTAACTATAAAGAATAAGTAATATAAAAATGAAAAAAAAGTGTCGAACCTAATTTCAGTTACGTCACAAACTTTGACATAATATTTTCTTTTTTTAAGTTTAAATTGAAAAAAATGCATGGGAATTTTTAAGTTTTGCAGAATATGTATAAAATAGCCTAACTATAAAGAATAAGTAATATAAAAATGAAAAAAAAGTGTTGAACCGAATTTCAGTGACGTCAAAAACTTTGACATAATATTTTCTTTTTTTTTAGTTTAAATTGAAAAAAATGCATGGGAATTTTTATGTTTTGCAGAATATGTGTAAAATAGCCTAACTAAAAAGAATAAGTAATATAAAAATGAAAAAAAAGTGTCGATGAGTGACGTCACAATCTTTGACATAATATTTTCTTTTTTTTTTTTTAGTTTAAATTGAAAAAAATGCATGGGAATTTTTAAGTTTTGCAGAATACGTGTAAAATAGCCTAACTATAAAGAATAAGTAATATAAAAATATAAAAAAAAGTGTCGATCAGTGACGTCACAAACTTTGACATAATATTTTATTTTTTTATAGTTTAAATTGATAAACTGCATGGGAATTTTTAAGTTTTGCAGAATATGTGTAAAATAACCTAACTATAAAGAATAAGTAATATAAAAATGAAAAAAAAGTGTCGAACCTAATTTCAGTGACGTCACAAACTTTGACATAATATTTTATTTTTTGTTAGTTAAAATTGAAAAAAATGCATGGGAATATTTAAGTTTTGCAGAATATGTGTAAAATAGCCTAACTATAAAGAATAAGTAATATAAAAATGAAAAAAAAGTGTCGAACCTAATTTCAGTGACGTCACAAACTTTGACATAATATTTTCTTTTTTTTTAGTTTAAATTGAAAAAAATGCATGGGAATTTTTACGTTTTGCAGAATATGTGTAAAATAGCCTAACTAAAAAGAATAAGAAATATAAAAATGAAAAAAAAGTGTCGATCAGTGACGTCACAAACTTTGACATAATATTTTATTTTTTTATAGTTTAAATTGAAAAACTGCATGGGAATTTTTAAGTTTTGCAGAATATGTGTAAAATAACCTAACTATAAAGAATAAGTAATATAAAAATGAAAAAAAAGTGTCGAACCTAATTTCAGTGACGTCACAAACTTTGACATAATATTTTCTTTTTTGTTAGTTAAAATCGGAAAAAATGCATGGGAATTTTTAAGTTTTGCAGAATATGTGTAAAATAGCCAAACTATAAAGACTAAGTAATATAAAAACGAAAAAAAAGTGGCGAACCTAATTTCAGTTACGTCACAAACTTTGACATAATATTTTCTTTTTTTTTAGTTTAAATTGGAAAAAATGCATGGGAATTTTTAAGTTTTGCAGAATATGTGTAAAAAAGCCTAACTATAAAGAATAAGTAATATAAAAATGAAAAAAAAAGTGTCGATCAGTGACGTCACAAAGTTTGACATAATATTTCTTTTTTTTTTTAGTTTAAATTAAAAAAAAATGCATGGGAATTTTTAAGTTTTGCAGAATATGTGTAAAATAGCCTATCTATAAAGAATAAGTAATATAAAAATGAAAAAAAAGTGTCGATCAGTGACGTCACAATCTTTGACATAATATTTTCTTTTTTTTTAGTTTAAATTGAAAAAAAAGGAATGGGAATTTTTAAGTTTTGCAGAATATGTGTAAAATAGCCTAACTATAAAGAATAAGTAATATAAAAATGAAAAAAAATTGTCGATCAGTGACGTCACAAACTTTGACATAATATTTTCTTTTTTTTAGTTTAAATTGAAAAAAATGCATGGGAATTTTTAAGTTTTGCAGAATATGTGTAAAATAGCCTACCAATAAAGAATAAGTAATATAAAATTGAAAAAAAAGTGTCGAACCTAATTTCAGTGACGTCACAAACTTTAACATAATATATTCTTTTTTTTAGTTTAAATTGAAAAAAATGCATGGGAATTTTTAGGTTTTGCAGAATATGTGTAAAATAGCCTAACTATAAAGAATAAGTAATATAAAAATGAAAAAAAAGTGTCGAACCAAATTTCAGTGACGTTACAAACTTTGACATAATATTTTCTTTTTTTTTAGTTTAAATTGAAAAAAATGCATGGGAATTTTTAAGTTTTGCAGAATATGTGTAAAATAGCCTAACTAAAAAGAATAAGTAATATAAAAATGAAAAAAAAGTGTCGATTAGTGACGTCACAATCTTTGACATAATAATTTTTTTTTTTTTTAGTTTAAATTGAAAAAAATGCATGGGAATTTTTAAGTTTTGCATGATATGTGTCAAATAGCCTAACTATAAAGAATAAGTAATATAAAAATGAAAAAAAAGTGTCGATCAGTGACGTCACAAACTTTGACATAATATTTTATTTTTTTATAGTTTAAATTGAAAAACTGCATGGGAATTTTTAAGTTTTGCAGAATATGTGTAAAATAACCTAACTATAAAGAATAAGTAATATAAAAATGAAAAAAAGTGTCGAACCTAATTTCAGTGACGTCACAAACTTTGACATAATATTTTCTTTTTTGTCAGTTAAAATCGGAAAAAATGCATGGGAATTTTTAAGTTTTGCAGAATATGTGTAAAATAGCCTAACTATAAAGAATAAGTAATATAAAAATGAAAAAAAAGTGGCGAACCTAATTTCAGTTACGTCACAAACTTTGACATAAATTTTTTTTTTTTTTTAGTTTAAATTGAAAAAAATGCATGGGAATTTTTAAGTTTTGCAGAATATGTGTAAAATAGCCTAACTATTAAGAATAAGTAATATAAAAATGAAAAAAAAGTGTCGAACCTAATTTCAGTGACGTCACAAACTTTGACATTATATTTTCTTTTTGTTAGTTTAAATTAAAAAAAATGCATGGGAATTTTTAAGTTTTGCAGAATATGTGTAAAATAACCTAACTATAAAGAATAAGTAATATAAAAATGAAAAAAAAGTGTCGAACCTAATTTCAGTGAAGTCACAAACTTTGACATAATATTTTCTTTTTTGTTAGTTAAAATTGGAAAAAATGCATGGGAATTTTTAAGTTTTGCAGAATATGTGTAAAATAGCCTAACTATAAAGAATAAGTAATATAAAAAAAAAAAAAAATTGTCGAACCTAATTTCAGTGACGTCACAAACTTTGACATAATATTTTTTTAGTTTAAATTGGAAAAAATGCAGGGGAATTTTTAAGTTTTGCAGAATATGTTAAAAATAGCCTAACTATAAAGAATAAGTAATATAAAAATGAAAAAAAAGTGTCGAACCTAATTTCAGTTACGTCACAAACTTTGACATAATATTTTCTTTTTTTTAGTTTAAATTAAAAAAAATGCTAGGGAATTTTTAAGTTTTGCAGAATATGTTAAAAATAGCCTAACTATAAAGAATAAGTAATATAAAAATGAAAAAAAAGTGTCGATCAGCGACGTCACAAACTTTGACATAATATTTTCTTTTTTTTTGTTTAAATTGAAAAAAATGCATGGGAATTTTTAAGTTTTGCAGAATATGTGTAAAATAGTCTTACTATAAAGAATAAGTAATATAACAATTAAAAAAAGTGTCGATCAGTGACGTCACAAACTTTGACATAATATTTTCTTTTTTTTTAATTTAAATTGAAAAAAATGCAAGTGAATTTTAAGTTTTGCAGAATATGTGTAAAATAGCCTAACTATAAAGAATAAGTAATATAAAAAGGAAAAAAAAGTGTCGATCAGTGACGTCACAAACTTTGACATAATATTTTCTTTTTTTTAGTTTAAATTGAAAAAAATGCATGGGAATTTTTAACTTTTGCAGAATATGTGTGAAATAGCCTAACTATAAAGAATAAGTAATATAAAAATGAAAAAAAATTATCGAACCTAATTTCAGTGACGTCACAAACTTTGACATATTTTTTTTAGTTTAAATTGGAAAAAATGCAGAGGAATTTTTAAGTTTTGCAGAATATGTTAAAAATAGCCTAACTATAAAGAATAAGTAATATAAAAATGAAAAAAAAGTGTCGAACCTAATTTCAGTTACGTCACAAACTTTGACATAATATTTTCTTTTTTTTTTAGTTTAAATTGAAAAAAATGCATGGGAATTTTTAAGTTTTGCAGAATATGTGTAAAATAGCCTAACTATAAAGAATAAGTAATATAAAAATGAAAAAAAAGTGTCGATCAGTGACGTCACAAACTTTGACATAATATTTTCTTTTTTTTTGGTTTAAATTGAAAAAAATGCATGGGAATTTTTAAGTTTCGCAGAATATGTGTAAAATAGCGTAACTATAAAGAATAAGTAATATAAAAATGAAAAAAGTGTCAAACCTAATTTCAGTTACGTCACAAACTTTGACATTATATTTTCTTTTTGTTAGTTTAAATTGAAAAAAATGCATGGGAATTTTTAAGTTTTGCAGAATATGTGTAAAATAACCTACCTATAAAGAATAAGTAATATAAAAATGAAAAAAAAGTGTCGAACCTAATTTCAGTGACGTCACAAACTTTGACATAATATTTTCTTTTTTGTTAGTTAAAATTGGAAAAAATGCATGGGAATTTTTAAGTTTTGCAGAATATGTGTAAAATAGCCTAACTATAAAGAATAAGTAATATAAAAATGAAAAAAAAGTGTCGAACCTAATTTCAGTGACGTCACAAACTTTGACATAATATTTTTTTAGTTTAAATTGGAAAAAATGCAGGGGAATTTTTAAGTTTTGCAGAATATGTTAAAAATAGCCTAACTATAAAGAATAAGTAATATAAAAATGAAAAAAAAGTGTCGAACCTAATTTCAGTTACGTCACAAACTTTGACATAATATTTTCTTTTTTTTTAGTGTAAATTGAAAAAAATGCATGGGAATTTTTAAGTTTTGCAGAATATGTTAAAAATAGCCTAACTATAAAGAATAAGTAATATAAAAATGAAAAAAAAGTGTCGATCAGTGACGTCACAAACTTTGACATAATATTTTCTTTTTTTTAGTTTAAATTGAAAAAAATGAATAAGAATTTTTAAGTTTCGCAGAATATGTGTAAAATAGCGTAACTATAAAGAATAAGTAATATAAAAATGAAAAAAGTGTCAAACCTAATTTCAGTTACGTCACAAACTTTGACATTATATTTTCTTTTTGTTAGTTTAAATTGAAAAAAATGCAGGGGAATTTTTAAGTTTTGCAGAATATGTGTAAAATAACCTAACTATAAAGAATAAGTAATATAAAAATGAAAAAAAAGTGTCGAACCTAATTTCAGTGACGTCACAAACTTTGACATAATATTTTCTTTTTTGTTAGTTAAAATTGGAAAAAATGCATGGGAATTTTTAAGTTTTGCAGAATATGTGTAAAATAGCCTAACTATAAAGAATAAGTAATATAAAAAGGAAAAAAAAGTGGCGAACCTAATTTTAGTTACGTCACAAACTTTGACATAATATTTTCTTTTTTTTTTAGTTTAAATTGGAAAAAATGCATGGGAATTTTAAATTTTGCAGAATATGAGTAAAATAGCCTAACTATAAAGAATAAGTAATATAAAAATGAAAAAAAAGTGTCGAACCTAATTTCAGTGACGTCACAAACTTTGACATAATTTTTTCTTTTTTGTTAGTTAAAATTGGAAAAAATGCATGGGAATTTTTAAGTTTTGCAGAATATGTGTAAAATAGCCTAACTATAAAGAATAAGTAATATAAAAAGGAAAAAAAATGGCGAACCTAATTTTAGTTACGTCACAAACTTTGACATAATATTTTCTTTTTTTTTTAGTTTAAATTGGAAAAAATGCATGGGATTTTTAAATTTTGCAGAATATGAGTAAAATAGCCTAACTATAAAGAATAAGTAATATAAAAATGAAAAAAAAGTGTCGATCAGTGACGTCACAAACTTTGACATAATATTTTCTTTTTTTTTTAGTTTAAATTAAATAAAAATTGCATGGGAATTTTTAAGTTTTGCAGAATATGTGTAAAATAGCCTAACTATAAAGAATAAGTAATATAAAAATGAAAAAAAAGTGTCGAACCTAATTTCAGTGACGTCACAAACTTTGACATAATATTTTCTTTTTTGTTAGTTAAAATTGGAAAAAATGCATGGGAATTTTTAAGTTTTGCAGAATATGTTAAAAATAGCCTAACTATAAAGAATAAGTAATATAAAAATAAAAAAAAGTGTCGATCAGTGACGTCACAAACTTTGACATAATATTTTCTTTTTTTTTAGTTTAAATTGAAAAAAATGCATGGGAAGTTTTAAGTTATGCAGAATATGTGTAAAATAGCCTAACTATAAAGAATAAGCAATATAAAAATGAAAAAAAAGTGTCGAACCTAATTTCAGTGACGTCACAAACTTTGACATAATATTTTTTTTTTAGTTTAATTTGGAACAAATGAATGGGAATTTATAAGTTTTGCAGAATATGTGTAAAATAGCCTAACTATAAAGAATAAGTAATATAAAAATTAAAAAAAGTGTCGATCAGTGACGTCACAAACTTTGACATAACATTTTCTTTTTTGTTAGTTTAAATTGAAAAAAATGCATGGGAATTTTTGAGTTTTGTAGAATATGTGTAAAATAGCCTAACTATAAAGAATAAGTAATATAAAAATGAAAAAAAAGTGTCGAACCTAATTTCAGTGACGTCACAATCTTTGACATATTTTTTTTTTATTTTAAATTGGAAAAAAATGCATGGGAATTTTTAAGTTTTGCAGAATATTTGTAAAATAGCCTAACTATAAAGAATAAGTAATATAAAAATGAAAAAAAAGTGTCGAATCTAATTTCAGTTACGTCACAAACTTTGACATAATATTTTCTTTTTTTTAGTTTAAATTGAAAAAAATGCATGGGAATTTTTAAGTTTTGCAGAATATGTGTAAAATAGCCTAACTATAAAGAATAAGTAATATAAAAATGAAAAAAAAGTGTTGAACCGAATTTCAGTGACGTCAAAAACTTTGACATAATATTTTCTTTTTTTTTAGTTTAAATTGAAAAAAATGCATAAGAATTTTTAAGTTTTGCAGAATATGTGTAAAATAGCCTAACTAAAAAGAATAAGTAATATAAAAATGAAAAAAAAGTGTCGATCAGTGACGTCACAATCTTTGACATAATATTTTCTTTTTTTTTTTAGTTTAAATTGAAAAAAATGCATGGGAATTTTTAAGTTTTGCAGAATATGTGTAAAATAGCCTAACTATAAAGAATAAGTAATATAAAAATAAAAAAAAAGTGTCGATCAGTGACGTCACAAACTTTGACATAATATTTTATTTTTTTATAGTTTAAATTGATAAACTGCATGAGAATTTTTAAGTTTTGCAGAATATGTGTAAAATAACCTAACTATAAAGAATAAGTAATATAAAAATGAAAAAAAAGTGTCGAACCTAGTTTCAGTGACGTCACAAACTTTGACATAATATTTTATTTTTTGTAAGTTAAAAGTGAAAAAAATGCATGGGAATATTTAAGTTTTGCAGAATATGTGTAAAATAGCCTAACTATAAAGAATAAGTAATATAAAAATGAAAAAAAAGTGTCGAACCTAATTTCAGTGACGTCACAAACTTTGACATAATATTTTCTTTTTTTTTAGTTTAAATTGAAAAAAATGCATGGGAATTTTTAAGTTTTGCAGAATATGTGTAAAATAGCCTAACTAAAAAGAATAAGGAATATAAAAATAAAAAAAAAGTGTCGATCAGTGACGTCACAATCTTTGACATAATATTTTCTTTTTTTTTAGTTTAAATTGAAAAAAATGCATGGGAATTTTTAAGTTTTGCATGATATGTGTAAAATAGCCTAACTATAAAGAATAAGTAATATAAAAATGAAAAAAAAGTGTCGATCAGTGACGTCACAAACTTTGACATAATATTTTATTTTTTTATAGTTCAAATTGAAAAACTGCATGGGAATTTTTAAGTTTTGCAGAATATGTGTAAAATAACCTAACTATAAAGAATAAGTAATATAAAAATGAAAAAAAGTGTCGAACCTAATTTCAGTGACGTCACAAACTTTGACATAATATTTTCTTTTTTGTTAGTTAAAATCGGAAAAAATGCATGGGAATTTTTAAGTTTTGCAGAATATGTGTAAAATAGCCAAACTATAAAGACTAAGTAATGTAAAAACGAAAAAAAAGTGGCGAACCTAATTTCAGTTACGTCACAAACTTTAACATAATATTTTCTTTTTTTTTAGTTTAAATTGGAAAAAATGCATGGGAATTTTTAAGTTTTGCAGAATATGTGTAAAAAAGCCTAACTATAAAGAATAAGTAATATAAAAATGAAAAAAAAAGTGTCGATCAGTGACGTCACAAAGTTTGATATAATATTTTCTTTTTTTTTTAGTTTAAATTGAAAAAAATGCATGGGAATTTTTAAGTTTTGCAGAATATGTGTAAAATAGCCTAACTATAAAGAATAAGCAATATAAAAATGAAAAAAAAGTGTCGAACCTAATTTCAGTGACGTCACAAACTTTGACATAATATTTTCTTTTTTTTTAGTTTAAATTGAAAAAAATGCATGGGAATTTTTAAGTTTTGCAGAATATGTGTAAAATAGCCTAACTAAAAAGAATAAGTAATATAAAAATGAAAAAAAAGTGTCGATTAGTGACGTCACAATCTTTGACATAATATTTTTTTTTTTTTAGTTTAAATTGAAAAAAATGCATGGGAATTTTTAAGTTTTGCATGATATGTGTCAAATAGCCTAACTTTAAAGAATAAGTAATATAAAAATGAAAAAAAAGTGTCGATCAGTGACGTCACAAACTTTGATATAATATTTTATTTTTTTATAGTTTAAATTGAAAAACTGCATGGGAATTTTTAAGTTTTGCAGATTATGTGTAAAATAACCTAACTATAAAGAATAAGTTATATAAAAATAAAAAAAAAAGTGTCGAACCTAATTTCAGTGACGTCACAAACTTTGACATAATATTTTCTTTTTTGTTAGTTAAAATCGGAAAAAATGCATGGGAATTTTTAAGTTTTGCAGAATATGTGTAAAATAGCCTAACTATAAAGAATAAGTAATATAAAAATGAAAAAAAAGTGGCGAACCTAATTTCAGTTACGTCACAAACTTTGACATAATATTTTCTTTTTTTTTAGTTTAAATTGAAAAAAATGCATGGGAATTTTAAAGTTTTGCAGAATATGTGTAAAATAGCTTAACTATTAAGAATAAGTAATATAAAAATGAAAAAAAAGAGTCGAACCTAATTTCAGTGACGTCACAAACTTTGACATAATATTTTCTTTTTTTTTTAGTTTAAATTGAAAAAAATGCATGGGAATTTTTAAGTTTTGCAGAATATATGTAAAATAGCCTAACTATAAAGAATAAGTAATATAAAAATTAAAAAAAAGTGTCGATCAGTGACGTCACAATCTTTGACATAATATTTTCTTTTTTTTTAGTTTAAATTGAAAAAATGCATGGGAATTTTTAAGTTTTACAGAATATGTGTAAAATAGCCTAACTATAAAGAATAAGTAATATAAAAATGAAAAAAAATGTCGATCAGTGACGTCACAATCTTTGACTTAATATTTTCTTTTTTTTTTTAGTTTAAATTGAAAAAAATGCATGGGAATTTTTAAGTTTTGCAGAATATGTGTAAAATAGCCTAACTATAAAGAATAAGTAATATAAAAATGAAAAAAAAGTGTTGATCAGTGACGTCACAATCTTTGACTTAATATTTTCTTTTTTTTTTTTAGTTTAAATTGAAAAAAATGCATGGGAATTTTTAAGTTTTGCAGAATATGTGTAAAATAACCTAACTATAAAGAATAAGTAATATAAAAATGAAAAAAAGTGTCGAACCTAATTTCAGTGACGTCACAAACTTTGACATAATATTTTCTTTTTTGTTAGTTAAAATCGGAAAAAATGCATGGGAATTTTTAAGTTTTGCAGAATATGTGTAAAATAGCCAAACTATAAAGACTAAGTAATGTAAAAACGAAAAAAAAGTGGCGAACCTAATTTCAGTTACGTCACAAACTTTAACATAATATTTTCTTTTTTTTTTAGTTTAAATTGGAAAAAATGCATGGGAATTTTTAAGTTTTGCAGAATATGTGTAAAAAAGCCTAACTATAAAGAATAAGTAATATAAAAATGAAAAAAAAAGTGTCGATCAGTGACGTCACAAAGTTTGATATAATATTTTCTTTTTTTTTTTAGTTTAAATTGAAAAAAATGCATGGGAATTTTTAAGTTTTGCAGAATATGTGTAAAATAGCCTAACTATAAAGAATAAGCAATATAAAAATGAAAAAAAAGTGTCGAACCTAATTTCAGTGACGTCACAAACTTTGACATAATATTTTCTTTTTTTTTAGTTTAAATTGAAAAAAATGCATGGGAATTTTTAAGTTTTGCAGAATATGTGTAAAATAGCCTAACTAAAAAGAATAAGGAATATAAAAATGAAAAAAAAGTGTCGATCAGTGACGTCACAATCTTTGACATAATATTTTCTTTTTTTTTAGTTTAAATTGAAAAAAATGCATGGGAATTTTTAAGTTTTGCATGATATGTGTAAAATAGCCTAACTATAAAGAATAAGTAATATAAAAATTAAAAAAAAGTGTCGATCAGTGACGTCACAAACTTTGACATAATATTTTATTTTTTTATAGTTCAAATTGAAAAACTGCATGGGAATTTTTAAGTTTTGCAGAATATGTGTAAAATAACCTAACTATAAAGAATAAGTAATATAAAAATGAAAAAAAGTGTCGAACCTAATTTCAGTGACGTCACAAACTTTGACATAATATTTTCTTTTTTGTTAGTTAAAATCGGAAAAAATGCATGGGAATTTTTAAGTTTTGCAGAATATGTGTAAAATAGCCAAACTATAAAGACTAAGTAATGTAAAAACGAAAAAAAAGTGGCGAACCTAATTTCAGTTACGTCACAAACTTTAACATAATATTTTCTTTTTTTTTAGTTTAAATTGGAAAAAATGCATGGGAATTTTTAAGTTTTGCAGAATATGTGTAAAAAAGCCTAACTATAAAGAATAAGTAATATAAAAATGAAAAAAAAAGTGTCGATCAGTGACGTCACAAAGTTTGATATAATATTTTCTTTTTTTTTTAGTTTAAATTGAAAAAAATGCATGGGAATTTTTAAGTTTTGCAGAATATGTGTAAAATAGCCTAACTATAAAGAATAAGCAATATAAAAATGAAAAAAAAAGTGTCGATCAGTGACGTCACAAAGTTTGATATAATATTTTCTTTTTTTTTTAGTTTAAATTGAAAAAAATGCATGGGAATTTTTAAGTTTTGCAGAATATGTGTAAAATAGCCTAACTATAAAGAATAAGCAATATAAAAATGAAAAAAAAGTGTCGAACCTAATTTCAGTGACGTCACAAACTTTGACATAATATTTTCTTTTTTTTTAGTTTAAATTGAAAAAAATGCATGGGAATTTTTAAGTTTTGCAGAATATGTGTAAAATAGCCTAACTAAAAAGAATAAGTAATATAAAAATGAAAAAAAAGTGTCGATTAGTGACGTCACAATCTTTGACATAATATTTTTTTTTTTTTAGTTTAAATTGAAAAAAATGCATGGGAATTTTTAAGTTTTGCATGATATGTGTCAAATAGCCTAACTTTAAAGAATAAGTAATATAAAAATGAAAAAAAAGTGTCGATCAGTGACGTCACAAACTTTGATATAATATTTTATTTTTTTATAGTTTAAATTGAAAAACTGCATGGGAATTTTTAAGTTTTGCAGATTATGTGTAAAATAACCTAACTATAAAGAATAAGTTATATAAAAATAAAAAAAAAAGTGTCGAACCTAATTTCAGTGACGTCACAAACTTTGACATAATATTTTCTTTTTTGTTAGTTAAAATCGGAAAAAATGCATGGGAATTTTTAAGTTTTGCAGAATATGTGTAAAATAGCCTAACTATAAAGAATAAGTAATATAAAAATGAAAAAAAAGTGGCGAACCTAATTTCAGTTACGTCACAAACTTTGACATAATATTTTCTTTTTTTTTAGTTTAAATTGAAAAAAATGCATGGGAATTTTAAAGTTTTGCAGAATATGTGTAAAATAGCTTAACTATTAAGAATAAGTAATATAAAAATGAAAAAAAAGAGTCGAACCTAATTTCAGTGACGTCACAAACTTTGACATAATATTTTCTTTTTTTTTTAGTTTAAATTGAAAAAAATGCATGGGAATTTTTAAGTTTTGCAGAATATATGTAAAATAGCCTAACTATAAAGAATAAGTAATATAAAAATTAAAAAAAAGTGTCGATCAGTGACGTCACAATCTTTGACATAATATTTTCTTTTTTTTTAGTTTAAATTGAAAAAATGCATGGGAATTTTTAAGTTTTACAGAATATGTGTAAAATAGCCTAACTATAAAGAATAAGTAATATAAAAATGAAAAAAAATGTCGATCAGTGACGTCACAATCTTTGACTTAATATTTTCTTTTTTTTTTTAGTTTAAATTGAAAAAAATGCATGGGAATTTTTAAGTTTTGCAGAATATGTGTAAAATAGCCTAACTATAAAGAATAAGTAATATAAAAATGAAAAAAAAGTGTTGATCAGTGACGTCACAATCTTTGACTTAATATTTTCTTTTTTTTTTTTAGTTCAAATTGAAAAAAATGCATGGGAATTTTTAAGTTTTGCAGAATATGTGTAAAATAACCTAACTATAAAGAATAAGTAATATAAAAATGAAAAAAAGTGTCGAACCTAATTTCAGTGACGTCACAAACTTTGACATAATATTTTCTTTTTTGTTAGTTAAAATCGGAAAAAATGCATGGGAATTTTTAAGTTTTGCAGAATATGTGTAAAATAGCCAAACTATAAAGACTAAGTAATGTAAAAACGAAAAAAAAGTGGCGAACCTAATTTCAGTTACGTCACAAACTTTAACATAATATTTTCTTTTTTTTTTAGTTTAAATTGGAAAAAATGCATGGGAATTTTTAAGTTTTGCAGAATATGTGTAAAAAAGCCTAACTATAAAGAATAAGTAATATAAAAATGAAAAAAAAAGTGTCGATCAGTGACGTCACAAAGTTTGATATAATATTTTCTTTTTTTTTTTAGTTTAAATTGAAAAAAATGCATGGGAATTTTTAAGTTTTGCAGAATATGTGTAAAATAGCCTAACTATAAAGAATAAGCAATATAAAAATGAAAAAAAAGTGTCGAACCTAATTTCAGTGACGTCACAAACTTTGACATAATATTTTCTTTTTTTTTAGTTTAAATTGAAAAAAATGCATGGGAATTTTTAAGTTTTGCAGAATATGTGTAAAATAGCCTAACTAAAAAGAATAAGGAATATAAAAATGAAAAAAAAGTGTCGATCAGTGACGTCACAATCTTTGACATAATATTTTCTTTTTTTTTAGTTTAAATTGAAAAAAATGCATGGGAATTTTTAAGTTTTGCATGATATGTGTAAAATAGCCTAACTATAAAGAATAAGTAATATAAAAATGAAAAAAAAGTGTCGATCAGTGACGTCACAAACTTTGACATAATATTTTATTTTTTTATAGTTCAAATTGAAAAACTGCATGGGAATTTTTAAGTTTTGCAGAATATGTGTAAAATAACCTAACTATAAAGAATAAGTAATATAAAAATGAAAAAAAGTGTCGAACCTAATTTCAGTGACGTCACAAACTTTGACATAATATTTTCTTTTTTGTTAGTTAAAATCGGAAAAAATGCATGGGAATTTTTAAGTTTTGCAGAATATGTGTAAAATAGCCAAACTATAAAGACTAAGTAATGTAAAAACGAAAAAAAAGTGGCGAACCTAATTTCAGTTACGTCACAAACTTTAACATAATATTTTCTTTTTTTTTAGTTTAAATTGGAAAAAATGCATGGGAATTTTTAAGTTTTGCAGAATATGTGTAAAAAAGCCTAACTATAAAGAATAAGTAATATAAAAATGAAAAAAAAAGTGTCGATCAGTGACGTCACAAAGTTTGATATAATATTTTCTTTTTTTTTTAGTTTAAATTGAAAAAAATGCATGGGAATTTTTAAGTTTTGCAGAATATGTGTAAAATAGCCTAACTATAAAGAATAAGCAATATAAAAATGAAAAAAAAGTGTCGAACCTAATTTCAGTGACGTCACAAACTTTGACATAATATTTTCTTTTTTTTTAGTTTAAATTGAAAAAAATGCATGGGAATTTTTAAGTTTTGCAGAATATGTGTAAAATAGCCTAACTAAAAAGAATAAGTAATATAAAAATGAAAAAAAAGTGTCGATTAGTGACGTCACAATCTTTGACATAATATTTTTTTTTTTTTAGTTTAAATTGAAAAAAATGCATGGGAATTTTTAAGTTTTGCATGATATGTGTCAAATAGCCTAACTTTAAAGAATAAGTAATATAAAAATGAAAAAAAAGTGTCGATCAGTGACGTCACAAACTTTGATATAATATTTTATTTTTTTATAGTTTAAATTGAAAAACTGCATGGGAATTTTTAAGTTTTGCAGATTATGTGTAAAATAACCTAACTATAAAGAATAAGTTATATAAAAATAAAAAAAAAAGTGTCGAACCTAATTTCAGTGACGTCACAAACTTTGACATAATATTTTCTTTTTTGTTAGTTAAAATCGGAAAAAATGCATGGGAATTTTTAAGTTTTGCAGAATATGTGTAAAATACCCTAACTATAAAGAATAAGTAATATAAAAATGAAAAAAAAGTGGCGAACCTAATTTCAGTTACGTCACAAACTTTGACATAATATTTTCTTTTTTTTTAGTTTAAATTGAAAAAAATGCATGGGAATTTTAAAGTTTTGCAGAATATGTGTAAAATAGCTTAACTATTAAGAATAAGTAATATAAAAATGAAAAAAAAGAGTCGAACCTAATTTCAGTGACGTCACAAACTTTGACATAATATTTTCTTTTTTTTTTAGTTTAAATTGAAAAAAATGCATGGGAATTTTTAAGTTTTGCAGAATATATGTAAAATAGCCTAACTATAAAGAATAAGTAATATAAAAATTAAAAAAAAGTGTCGATCAGTGACGTCACAATCTTTGACATAATATTTTCTTTTTTTTTAGTTTAAATTGAAAAAATGCATGGGAATTTTTAAGTTTTACAGAATATGTGTAAAATAGCCTAACTATAAAGAATAAGTAATATAAAAATGAAAAAAAATGTCGATCAGTGACGTCACAATCTTTGACTTAATATTTTCTTTTTTTTTTTTAGTTTAAATTGAAAAAAATGCATGGGAATTTTTAAGTTTTGCAGAATATGTGTAAAATAGCCTAACTATAAAGAATAAGTAATATAAAAATGAAAAAAAAGTGTTGATCAGTGACGTCACAAAGTTTGACATAATATTTTTTTTTTTTTTTTAGTTTAAATTGAAAAAAATGCATGGGAATTTTTAAGTTTTGCAGAATATGTGTAAAATAGCCTAACTATAAAGAATAAGTAATATAAAAATGAAAAAAAAGTGTCGAACCTAATTTCAGTGACGTCACAAACTTTGACATAATATTTTCTTTTTTTTTTTTAGTTTAAATTTAAAAAAAATGCATGGGAATTTTTAAGTTTTGCAGAATATGTGTAAAATAGCCTATCTATAAAGAATAAGTAATATAAAAATGAAAAAAAAGTGTCGATCAGTGACGTCACAATCTTTGACATAATATTTTCTTTTTTTTAGTTTAAATTGAAAAAAAATGCATTGGAATTTTTAAGTTTTGCAGAATATGTGTAAAATAGCCTACCAATAAAGAATAAGTAATATAAAAATGAAAAAAAAGTGTCGATCAGTGACGTCACAAACTTTGACATAATATTTTCTTTTTTTTAGTTTAAATTGAAAAAAATGCATGGGAATTTTTAGGTTTTGCAGAATATGTGTAAAATAGCCTAACTATAAAGAATAAGTAATATAAAAATGAAAAAAAAGTGTCGAACCAAATTTCAGTGACGTCACAAACTTTGACATAATATTTTCTTTTTTTTTAGTTTAAATTGAAAAAAATGCATGGAAATTTTTAAGTTTTGCAGAATATGTGTAAAATAGCCTAACTAAAAAGAATAAGTAATATAAAAATGAAAAAAAAGTGTCGATTAGTGACGTCACAATCTTTGATATAATATTTTCTTTTTTTTTTAGTTTAAATTGAAAAAAATGCATGGGAATTTTTAAGTTTTGCATGATATGTGTCAAATAGCCTAACTTTAAAGAATAAGTAATATAAAAATGAAAAAAAGTGTCGAACCTAATTTCAGTGACGTCACAAACTTTGACATAATATTTTCTTTTTTGTTAGTTAAAATCGGAAAAAATGCATGGGAATTTTTAAGTTTTGCAGAATATGTGTAAAATAGCCTAACTATAAAGAATAAGTAATATAAAAATGAAAAAAAAGTGGCGAACCTAATTTCAGTTACGTCACAAACTTTGACATAATATTTTCTTTTTTTTTAGTTTAAATTGAAAAAAATGAATATGAATTTTTAAGTTTTGCAGAATATGTGTAAAATAGCCTAACTATTAAGAATAAGTAATATAAAAATGAAAAAAAAGTGTCGAACCTAATTTCAGTGACGTCACAAACTTTGACATAATATTTTCTTTTTTTTTTAGTTTAAATTGAAAAAAATGCATGGGAATTTTTAAGTTTTGCAGAATATATGTAAAATAGCCTAACTATAAAGAATAAGTAATATAAAAATTAAAAAAAGTGTCGATCAGTGACGTCACAATCTTTGACATAATATTTTCTTTTTTTTTAGTTTAAATTGAAAAAAATGCATGGGAATTTTTAAGTTTTACAGAATATGTGTAAAATAGCCTAACTATAAAGAATAAGTAATATAAAAATGAAAAAAAATGTCGATCAGTGACGTCACAATCTTTGACTTAATATTTTCTTTTTTTTTTTTAGTTTAAATTGAAAAAAATGCATGGGAATTTTTAAGTTTTGCAGAATATGTGTAAAATAGCCTAACTATAAAGAATAAGTAATATAAAAATGAAAAAAAAGTGTTGATCAGTGACGTCACAAAGTTTGACATAATATTTTCTTTTTTTTTTAGTTTAAATTGAAAAAAATGCATGGGAATTTTTAAGTTTTGCAGAATATGTGTAAAATAGCCTAACTATAAAGAATAAGCAATATAAAAATGAAAAAAAAGTGTCGAACCTAATTTCAGTGACGTCACAAACTTTGACATAATATTTTTTTTTTTTTTTTAGTTTAAATTGAAAAAAATGCATGGGAATTTTTAAGTTTTGCAGAATATGTGTAAAATAGCCTAACTATAAAGAATAAGTAATATAAAAATGAAAAAAAAGTGTCGAACCTAATTTCAGTGACGTCACAAACTTTGACATAATATTTTCTTTTTTTTTTTTAGTTTAAATTTAAAAAAAATGCATGGGAATTTTTAAGTTTTGCAGAATATGTGTAAAATAGCCTATCTATAAAGAATAAGTAATATAAAAATGAAAAAAAAGTGTCGATCAGTGACGTCACAATCTTTGACATAATATTTTCTTTTTTTTTAGTTTAAATTGAAAAAAATGAATGGGAATTTTTAAGTTTTGCAGAATATGTGTAAAATAGCCTAACTATAAAGAATAAGTAATATAAAAATTAAAAAAAATTGTCGATCAGTGACGTCACAAACTTTGACATAATATTTTCTTTTTTTTAGTTTAAATTGAAAAAAAATGCATTGGAATTTTTAAGTTTTGCAGAATATGTGTAAAATAGCCTACCAATAAAGAATAAGTAATATAAAAATGAAAAAAAAGTGTCGATCAGTGACGTCACAAACTTTGACATAATATTTTCTTTTTTTTAGTTTAAATTGAAAAAAATGCATGGGAATTTTTAGGTTTTGCAGAATATGTGTAAAATAGCCTAACTATAAAGAATAAGTAATATAAAAATGAAAAAAAAGTGTCGAACCAAATTTCAGTGACGTCACAAACTTTGACATAATATTTTCTTTTTTTTTAGTTTAAATTGAAAAAAATGCATGGAAATTTTTAAGTTTTGCAGAATATGTGTAAAATAGCCTAACTAAAAAGAATAAGTAATATAAAAATGAAAAAAAAGTGTCGATTAGTGACGTCACAATCTTTGATATAATATTTTCTTTTTTTTTTAGTTTAAATTGAAAAAAATGCATGGGAATTTTTAAGTTTTGCATGATATGTGTCAAATAGCCTAACTTTAAAGAATAAGTAATATAAAAATGAAAAAAAGTGTCGAACCTAATTTCAGTGACGTCACAAACTTTGACATAATATTTTCTTTTTTGTTAGTTAAAATCGGAAAAAATGCATGGGAATTTTTAAGTTTTGCAGAATATGTGTAAAATAGCCTAACTATAAAGAATAAGTAATATAAAAATGAAAAAAAAGTGGCGAACCTAATTTCAGTTACGTCACAAACTTTGACATAATATTTTCTTTTTTTTTAGTTTAAATTGAAAAAAATGAATATGAATTTTTAAGTTTTGCAGAATATGTGTAAAATAGCCTAACTATTAAGAATAAGTAATATAAAAATGAAAAAAAAGTGTCGAACCTAATTTCAGTGACGTCACAAACTTTGACATAATATTTTCTTTTTTTTTTAGTTTAAATTGAAAAAAATGCATGGGAATTTTTAAGTTTTGCAGAATATATGTAAAATAGCCTAACTATAAAGAATAAGTAATATAAAAATTAAAAAAAGTGTCGATCAGTGACGTCACAATCTTTGACATAATATTTTCTTTTTTTTTAGTTTAAATTGAAAAAAATGCATGGGAATTTTTAAGTTTTACAGAATATGTGTAAAATAGCCTAACTATAAAGAATAAGTAATATAAAAATGAAAAAAAATGTCGATCAGTGACGTCACAATCTTTGACTTAATATTTTCTTTTTTTTTTTTAGTTTAAATTGAAAAAAATGCATGGGAATTTTTAAGTTTTGCAGAATATGTGTAAAATAGCCTAACTATAAAGAATAAGTAATATAAAAATGAAAAAAAAGTGTTGATCAGTGACGTCACAAAGTTTGACATAATATTTTCTTTTTTTTTTAGTTTAAATTGAAAAAAATGCATGGGAATTTTTAAGTTTTGCAGAATATGTGTAAAATAGCCTAACTATAAAGAATAAGCAATATAAAAATGAAAAAAAAGTGTCGAACCTAATTTCAGTGACGTCACAAACTTTGACATAATATTTTCTCTTTTTTTTAGTTTAATTTGGAAAAAATGCATGGGAATTTTTAAGTTTTGCAGAATATGTGTAAAATAGCCTAACTATTAAGAATAAGTAATATAAAAATGAAAAAAAAATGTGACGATCAGTGACGTAACAAACTTTGACATAACATTTTCTTTTTTGTTAGTTTAAATTGAAAAAAATGCATGGGAATTTTTAAGTTTTGCAGAATATGTGTAAAATAACCTAACTATAAAGAATAAGTAATATAAAAATGAAAAAAAGTGTCGAACCTAATTTCAGTGACGTCACAAACTTTGACATAATATTTTCTTTTTTGTTAGTTAAAATCGGAAAAAATGCATGGGAATTTTTAAGTTTTGCAGAATATGTGTAAAATAGCCAAACTATAAAGACTAAGTAATGTAAAAACGAAAAAAAAGTGGCGAACCTAATTTCAGTTACGTCACAAACTTTAACATAATATTTTCTTTTTTTTTTAGTTTAAATTGGAAAAAATGCATGGGAATTTTTAAGTTTTGCAGAATATGTGTAAAAAAGCCTAACTATAAAGAATAAGTAATATAAAAATGAAAAAAAAAGTGTCGATCAGTGACGTCACAAAGTTTGATATAATATTTTCTTTTTTTTTTTAGTTTAAATTGAAAAAAATGCATGGGAATTTTTAAGTTTTGCAGAATATGTGTAAAATAGCCTAACTATAAAGAATAAGCAATATAAAAATGAAAAAAAAGTGTCGAACCTAATTTCAGTGACGTCACAAACTTTGACATAATATTTTCTTTTTTTTTAGTTTAAATTGAAAAAAATGCATGGGAATTTTTAAGTTTTGCAGAATATGTGTAAAATAGCCTAACTAAAAAGAATAAGTAATATAAAAATGAAAAAAAAGTGTCGATTAGTGACGTCACAATCTTTGACATAATATTTTCTTTTTTTTTAGTTTAAATTGAAAAAAATGCATGGGAATTTTTAAGTTTTGCATGATATGTGTCAAATAGCCTAACTTTAAAGAATAAGTAATATAAAAATGAAAAAAAAGTGTCGATCAGTGACGTCACAAACTTTGATATAATATTTTATTTTTTTATAGTTTAAATTGAAAAACTGCATGGGAATTTTTAAGTTTTGCAGATTATGTGTAAAATAACCTAACTATAAAGAATAAGTTATATAAAAATAAAAAAAAAAGTGTCGAACCTAATTTCAGTGACGTCACAAACTTTGACATAATATTTTCTTTTTTGTTAGTTAAAATCGGAAAAAATGCATGGGAATTTTTAAGTTTTGCAGAATATGTGTAAAATAGCCTAACTATAAAGAATAAGTAACATAAAAATGAAAAAAAAGTGGCGAACCTAATTTCAGTTACGTCACAAACTTTGACATAATATTTTCTTTTTTTTTAGTTTAAATTGAAAAAAATGCATGGGAATTTTAAAGTTTTGCAGAATATGTGTAAAATAGCTTAACTATTAAGAATAAGTAATATAAAAATGAAAAAAAAGTGTCGAACCTAATTTCAGTGACGTCACAAACTTTGACATAATATTTTCTTTTTTTTTTTAGTTTAAATTGAAAAAAATGCATGGGAATTTTTAAGTTTTGCAGAATATATGTAAAATAGCCTAACTATAAAGAATAAGTAATATAAAAATTAAAAAAAAGTGTCGATCAGTGACGTCACAATCTTTGACATAATATTTTCTTTTTTTTTAGTTTAAATTGAAAAAAATGCATGGGAATTTTTAAGTTTTACAGAATATGTGTAAAATAGCCTAACTATAAAGAATAAGTAATATAAAAATGAAAAAAAATGTCGATCAGTGACGTCACAATCTTTGACTTAATATTTTTTTTTTTTTTTAGTTTAAATTGAAAAAAATGCATGGGAATTTTTAAGTTTTGCAGAATATGTGTAAAATAGCCTAACTATAAAGAATAAGTAATATAAAAATGAAAAAAAAGTGTTGATCAGTGACGTCACAAAGTTTGACATAATATTTTTTTTTTTTTTTTAGTTTAAATTGAAAAAAATGCATGGGAATTTTTAAGTTTTGCAGAATATGTGTAAAATAGCCTAACTATAAAGAATAAGTAATATAAAAATGAAAAAAAAGTGTCGAACCTAATTTCAGTGACGTCACAAACTTTGACATAATATTTTCTTTTTTTTTTTTAGTTTAAATTTAAAAAAAATGCATGGGAATTTTTAAGTTTTGCAGAATATGTGTAAAATAGCCTATCTATAAAGAATAAGTAATATAAAAATGAAAAAAAAGTGTCGATCAGTGACGTCACAATCTTTGACATAATATTTTCTTTTTTTTTTGTTTAAATTGAAAAAAATGAATGGGAATTTTTAAGTTTTGCAGAATATGTTTAAAATAGCCTAACTATAAAGAATAAGTAATATAAAAATTAAAAAAAATTGTCGATCAGTGACGTCACAAACTTTGACATAATATTTTCTTTTTTTTAGTTTAAATTGAAAAAAAATGCATTGGAATTTTTAAGTTTTGCAGAATATGTGTAAAATAGCCTACCAATAAAGAATAAGTAATATAAAAATGAAAAAAAAGTGTCGATCAGTGACGTCACAAACTTTGACATAATATTTTCTTTTTTTTAGTTTAAATTGAAAAAAATGCATGGGAATTTTTAGGTTTTGCAGAATATGTGTAAAATAGCCTAACTATAAAGAATAAGTAATATAAAAATGAAAAAAAAGTGTCGAACCTAATTTCAGTGACGTCACAAACTTTGACATAATATTTTCTTTTTTTTTTAGTTTAAATTGAAAAAAATGCATGGGAATTTTTAAGTTTTGCAGAATATATGTAAAATAGCCTAACTATAAAGAATAAGTAATATAAAAATTAAAAAAAAGTGTCGATCAGTGACGTCACAATCTTTGACATAATATTTTCTTTTTTTTTAGTTTAAATTGAAAAAAATGCATGGGAATTTTTAAGTTTTACAGAATATGTGTAAAATAGCCTAACTATAAAGAATAAGTAATATAAAAATGAAAAAAAATGTCGATCAGTGACGTCACAATCTTTGACTTAATATTTTCTTTTTTTTTTTAGTTTAAATTGAAAAAAATGCATGGGAATTTTTAAGTTTTGCAGAATATGTGTAAAATAGCCTAACTATAAAGAATAAGTAATATAAAAATGAAAAAAAAGTGTTGATCAGTGACGTCACAAAGTTTGACATAATATTTTCTTTTTTTTTTTAGTTTAAATTGAAAAAAATGCATGGGAATTTTTAAGTTTTGCAGAATATGTGTAAAATAGCCTAAATATAAAGAATAAGCAATATAAAAATGAAAAAAAAGTGTCGAACCTAATTTCAGTGACGTCACAAACTTTGACATAATATTTTCTCTTTTTTTTAGTTTAATTTGGAAAAAATGCATGGGAATTTTTAAGTTTTGCAGAATATGTGTAAAATAGCCTAACTATTAAGAATAAGTAATATAAAAATGAAAAAAAAATGTGACGATCAGTGACGTAACAAACTTTGACATAACATTTTCTTTTTTGTTAGTTTAAATTGAAAAAAATGCATGGGGATTTTTAAGTTTTGCAGAATATGTGTAAAATAGCCTACCTATAAAGAATAAGTAATATAAAAATGAAAAAAAGTGTCGATCAGTGACGTCACAAACTTTGACATAATATTTTCTTTCTTTTTAGTTAAAATCGGAAAAAATGCATGGGAATTTTTAAGTTTTGCAGAATATGTGTAAAATAGCCTAACTATAAAGAATAAGTAATTTAAAAACGAAAATAAAGTGGCGAACCTAATTTCAGTTACGTCACAAACTTTGACATAATATTTTCTTTTTTTTTAGTTTAAATTGGAAAAAATGCATGGGAATTTTTAGGTTTTGCAGAATATGTGTAAAATAGCCTAACTATAAAGAATAAGTAATATAAAAATGAAAAAAAAGTGTCGAACTAAATTTCAGTGACGTCACAAACTTTGACATAATATTTTCTTTTTTTTTAGTTTAAATTGAAAAAAATGCATGGGAATTTTTAAGTTTTGCATGATATGTGTCAAATAGCCTAACTTTAAAGAATAAGTAATATAAAAATGAAAAAAAAGTGTCGATCAGTGACGTCACAAACTTTGACATAATATTTTATTTTTTTATAGTTTAAATTGAAAAAAATGCATAGGAATTTTTAAGTTTTGCATGATATGTGTCAAATAGCCTAACTTTAAAGAATAAGTAATATAAAAATGAAAAAAAAGTGTCGATCAGTGACGTCACAAACTTTGACATAATATTTTATTTTTTTATAGTTTAAATTGAAAAACTGCATGGGAATTTTTAAGTTTTGCAGATTATGTGTAAAATAACCTAACTATAAAGAATAAGTAATATAGAAATGAAAAAAAGTGTCGAACCTAATTTCAGTGACGTCACAAACTTTGACATAATATTTTCTTTTTTGTTAGTTAAAATCGGAAAAAATGCATGGGAATTTTTAAGTTTTGCAGAATATGTGTAAAATAGCCTAACTATAAAGAATAAGTAATATAAAAATGAAAAAAAAGTGGCGAACCTAATTTCAGTTACGTCACAAACTTTGACATAATATTTTCTTTTTTTTTAGTTTAAATTGAAAAAAATGCATTGGAAATTTTAAGTTTTGCAGAATATGTGTAAAATAGCCTAACTATTAAGAATAAGTAATATAAAAATGAAAAAAAAGTGTCGAACCTAATTTCAGTGACGTCACAAACTTTGACATAATATTTTCTTTTTTTTTAGTTTAAATTGAAAAAAATGCATGGGAATTTTTAAGTTTTGCAGAATATGTGTAAAATAGCCTAACTATAAAGAATAAGTAATTTAAAAACGAAAATAAAGTGGCGAACCTAATTTCAGTTACGTCACAAACTTTGACATAATATTTTCTTTTTTTTTAGTTTAAATTGAAAAACTGCATGGGAATTTTTAGGTTTTGCAGAATATGTGTAAAATAACCTAACTATAAAGAATAAGTAATATAAAAATGAAAAAAAAGTGTCGAATCTAATTTCAGTGACGTCACAAACTTTGACATAATATTTTCTTTTTTGTTACTTAAAATCGGAAAAAAGAATGGGAATTTTTAAGTTTTGCAGAATATGTGTAAAATAGCCTAACTATAAAGAATAAGTAATATAAAAATGAAAAAAAATTGTCGATCAGTGACGTCACAAACTTTGACATAATATTTTCTTTTTTTTAGTTTAAATTGAAAAAAATGCATTGGAATTTTTAAGTTTTGCAGAATATGTGTAAAATAGCCTACCAATAAAGAATAAGTAATATAAAAATGAAAAAAAAGTGTCGATCAGTGACGTCACAAACTTTGACATAATATTTTCTTTTTTTTAGTTTAAATTGAAAAAAATGCATGGGAATTTTTAGGTTTTGCAGAATATGTGTAAAATAGCCTAACTATAAAGAATAAGTAATATAAAAATGAAAAAAAAGTGTCGAACCAAATTTCAGTGACGTCACAAACTTTGACATAATATTTTCTTTTTTTTTAGTTTAAATTGAAAAAAATGCATGGGAATTTTTAAGTTTTGCAGAATATGTGTAAAATAGCCTAACTAAAAAGAATAAGTAATATAAAAATGAAAAAAAAGTGTCGATTAGTGACGTCACAATCTTTGATATAATATTTTCTTTTTTTTTTAGTTTAAATTGAAAAAAATGCATGGGAATTTTTAAGTTTTGCATGATATGTGTCAAATAGCCTAACTTTAAAGAATAAGTAATATAAAAATGAAAAAAAAGTGTCGATCAGTGACGTCACAAACTTTGATATAATATTTTATTTTTTTATAGTTTAAATTGAAAAACTGCATGGGAATTTTTAAGTTTTGCAGATTATGTGTAAAATAACCTAACTATAAAGAATAAGTTATATAAAAATGAAAAAAACTGTCGAACCTAATTTCAGTGACGTCACAAACTTTGACATAATATTTTCTTTTTTGTTAGTTAAAATCGGAAAAAATGCATGGGAATTTTTAAGTTTTGCAGAATATGTGTAAAATAGCCTAACTATAACGAATAATTAATATAAAAATGAAAAAAAAGTGGCGAACCTAATTTCAGTTACGTCACAAACTTTGACATAATATTTTCTTTTTTTTTAGTTTAAATTGAAAAAAATGAATGGGAATTTTTAAGTTTTGCAGAATATGTGTAAAATAGCCTAACTATTAAGAATAAGTAATATAAAAATGAAAAAAAAGTGTCGAACCTAATTTCAGTGACGTCACAAACTTTGACATAATATTTTCTTTTTTTTTAGTTTAAATTGAAAAAAATGCATGGGAATTTTTAAGTTTTACAGAATATGTGTAAAATAGCCTAACTATAAAGAATAAGTAATATAAAAATGAAAAAAAGTGTCGAACCTAATTTCAGTGACGTCACAAACTTTGACATAATATTTTCTTTTTTGTTAGTTAAAATCGGAAAAAATGCATGGGAATTTTTAAGTTTTGCAGAATATGTGTAAAATAGCCTAACTATAACGAATAAGTAATATAAAAATGAAAAAAAAGTGGCGAACCTAATTTCAGTTACGTCACAAACTTTGACATAATATTTTCTTTTTTTTTAGTTTAAATTGAAAAAAATGAATGGGAATTTTTAAGTTTTGCAGAATATGTGTAAAATAGCCTAACTATTAAGAATAAGTAATATAAAAATGAAAAAAAAGTGTCGAACCTAATTTCAGTGACGTCACAAACTTTGACATAATATTTTCTTTTTTTTTAGTTTAAATTGAAAAAAATGCATGGGAATTTTTAAGTTTTACAGAATATGTGTAAAATAGCCTAACTATAAAGAATAAGTAATATTAAAATGAAAAAAAATGTCGATCAGTGACGTCACAATCTTTGACTTAATATTTTCTTTTTTTTTTTAGTTTAAATTGAAAAAAATGCATGGGAATTTTTAAGTTTTGCAGAATATGTGTAAAATAGCCTAACTATAAAGAATAAGTAATATAAAAATGAAAAAAAAGTGTTGATCAGTGACGTCACAAAGTTTGACATAATATTTTCTTTTTTTTTTAGTTTAAATTGAAAAAAATGCATGGGAATTTTTAAGTTTTGCAGAATATGTGTAAAATAGCCTAACTATAAAGAATAAGCAATATAAAAATGAAAAAAAAGTGTCGAACCTAATTTCAGTGACGTCACAAACTTTGACATAATATTTTCTCTTTTTTTTAGTTTAATTTGGAAAAAATGCATGGGAATTTTTAGGTTTTGCAGAATATGTGTAAAATTGCCTAACTATACAGAATAAGTAATATAAAAATGAAAAAAAAATGTGACGATCAGTGACGTAACAAACTTTGACATAACATTTTCTTTTTTGTTAGTTTAAATTGAAAAAAATGCATGGGAATTTTTAAGTTTTGCAGAATATGTGTAAAATAGCCTAACTAAAAAGAATAAGTAATATAAAAATGAAAAAAAAGTGTCGATCAGTGACGTCACAAACTTTGACATAATATTTTCTTTTTTTTAGTTTAAATTGAAAAAAATGCATGGGAATTTTTAGGTTTTGCAGAATATGTGTAAAATAGCCTAACTATAAAGAATAAGTAATATAAAAATGAAAAAAAAGTGTCGAACCAAATTTCAGTGACGTCACAATCTTTGACATAATATTTTCTTTTTTTTTAGTTTAAATTGAAAAAAATGCATGGGAATTTTTAAGTTTTACAGAATATGTGTAAAATAGCCTAACTATAAAGAATAAGTAATATAAAAATGAAAAAAAATGTCGATCAGTGACGTCACAATCTTTGACTTAATATTTTCTTTTTTTTTTTTAGTTTAAATTGAAAAAAATGCATGGGAATTTTTAAGTTTTGCAGAATATGTGTAAAATAGCCTAACTATAAAGAATAAGTAATATAAAAATGAGAAAAAAGTGTTGATCAGTGACGTCACAAAGTTTGACATAATATTTTCTTTTTTTTTTAGTTTAAATTGAAAAAAATGCATGGGAATTTTTAAGTTTTGCAGATTATGTGTAAAATAACCTAACTATAAAGAATAAGTAATATAAAAATGAAAAAAAGTGTCGAACCTAAATTCAGTGACGTCACAAACTTTGACATAATATTTTCTTTTTTGTTAGTTAAAATCGGAAAAAATGCATGGGAATTTTTAAGTTTTGCAGAATATGTGTAAAATAGCCTAACTATAAAGAATAAGTAATATAAAAATGAAAAAAAAGTGGCGAACCTAATTTCAGTTACGTCACAAACTTTGACATAATATTTTCTTTTTTTTTAGTTTAAATTGAAAAAAATGCATGGGAAATTTTAAGTTTTGCAGAATATGTGTAAAATAGCCTAACTATAAAGAATAAGTAATATAAAAATGAAAAAAAAGTGTCGATCAGTGACGTCACAAACTTTGACATAATATTTTCTTTTTTTTAGTTTAAATTGAAAAAAATGCATGGGAATTTTTAAGTTTTGCAGAATATGTGTAAAATAGCCTAACTATACAGAATAAGTAATATAAAAATGAAAAAAAAATGTGACGATCAGTGACGTAACAAACTTTGACATAACATTTTCTTTTTTGTTAGTTTAAATTGAAAAAAATGCATGGGAATTTTTAAGTTTTGCAGAATATATGTAAAATAGCCTAACTATAAAGAATAAGTAATATAAAAATTAAAAAAAAGTGTCGATCAGTGACGTCACAATCTTTGACATAATATTTTCTTTTTTTTTAGTTTAAATTGAAAAAAATGCATGGGAATTTTTAAGTTTTACAGAATATGTGTAAAATAGCCTAACTATAAAGAATAAGTAATATAAAAATGAAAAAAAATGTCGATCAGTGACGTCACAATCTTTGACTTAATATTTTCTTTTTTTTTTTTAGTTTAAATTGAAAAAAATGCATGGGAATTTTTAAGTTTTGCAGAATATGTGTAAAATAGCCTAACTATAAAGAATAAGTAATATAAAAATGAGAAAAAAGTGTTGATCAGTGACGTCACAAAGTTTGACATAATATTTTCTTTTTTTTTTAGTTTAAATTGAAAAAAATGCATGGGAATTTTTAAGTTTTGCAGAATATGTGTAAAATAGCCTAACTATAAAGAATAAGCAATATAAAAATAAAAAAAAAGGGTCGAACCTAATTTCAGTGACGTCACAAACTTTGACATAATATTTTCTCTTTTTTTTAGTTTAATTTGGAAAAAATGCATGGGAATTTTTAAGTTTTGCAGAATATGTGTAAAATAGCCTAACTATACAGAATAAGTAATATAAAAATGAAAAAAAAATGTGACGATCAGTGACGTAACAAACTTTGACATAACATTTTCTTTTTTGTTAGTTTAAATTGAAAAAAATGCATGGGGATTTTTAAGTTTTGCAGAATATGTGTAAAATAGCCTACCTATAAAGAATAAGTAAAATAAAAATGAAAAAAAGTGTCGATCAGTGACGTCACAAACTTTGACATAATATTTTCTTTCTTTTTAGTTAAAATCGGAAAAAATGCATGGGAATTTTTAAGTTTTGCAGAATATGTGTAAAATAGCCTAACTATAAAGAATAAGTAATTTAAAAACGAAAATAAAGTAGCGAACCTAATTTTAGTTACGTCACAAACTTTGAAATAATATTTTCTTTTTTTTTAGTTTAAATTGGAAAAAATGCATAGGAATTTTTAAGTTTTGCAGAATATGTGTAAAATAGCCTAACTAAAAAGAATAAGTAATATAAAAATGAAAAAAAAGTGTCGATCAGTGACGTCACAAACTTTGACATAATATTTTCTTTTTTTTAGTTTAAATTGAAAAAAATGCATGGGAATTTTTAGGTTTTGCAGAATATGTGTAAAATAGCCTAACTATAAAGAATAAGTAATATAAAAATGAAAAAAAAGTGTCGAACCAAATTTCAGTGACGTCACAATCTTTGACATAATATTTTCTTTTTTTTTAGTTTAAATTGAAAAAAATGCATGGGAATTTTTAAGTTTTGCAGAATATGTGTAAAATAGCCTAACTAAAAAGAATAAGTAATATAAAAATGAAAAAAAAGTGTCGATTAGTGACGTCACAATCTTTGACATAATATTTTCTTTTTTTTTTTTAGTTTAAATTGAAAAAAATGCATGGGAATTTTTAAGTTTTGCATGATTTGTGTCAAATAGCCTAACTTTAAAGAATAAGTAATATAAAAATGAAAAAAAAGTGTCGATCAGTGACGTCACAAACTTTGACATAATATTTTCTCTTTTTTTTAGTTTAATTTGGAAAAAATGCATGGGAATTTTTAAGTTTTGCAGAATATGTGTAAAATAGCCTAACTATACAGAATAAGTAATATAAAAATGAAAAAAAAATGTGACGATCAGTGACGTAACAAACTTTGACATAACATTTTCTTTTTTGTTAGTTTAAATTGAAAAAAATGCATGGGGATTTTTAAGTTTTGCAGAATATGTGTAAAATAGCCTACCTATAAAGAATAAGTAAAATAAAAATGAAAAAAAGTGTCGATCAGTGACGTCACAAACTTTGACATAATATTTTCTTTCTTTTTAGTTAAAATCGGAAAAAATGCATGGGAATTTTTAAGTTTTGCAGAATATGTGTAAAATAGCCTAACTATAAAGAATAAGTAATTTAAAAACGAAAATAAAGTAGCGAACCTAATTTTAGTTACGTCACAAACTTTGAAATAATATTTTCTTTTTTTTTAGTTTAAATTGGAAAAAATGCATAGGAATTTTTAAGTTTTGCAGAATATGTGTAAAATAGCCTAACTAAAAAGAATAAGTAATATAAAAATGAAAAAAAAGTGTCGATCAGTGACGTCACAAACTTTGACATAATATTTTCTTTTTTTTAGTTTAAATTGAAAAAAATGCATGGGAATTTTTAGGTTTTGCAGAATATGTGTAAAATAGCCTAACTATAAAGAATAAGTAATATAAAAATGAAAAAAAAGTGTCGAACCAAATTTCAGTGACGTCACAATCTTTGACATAATATTTTCTTTTTTTTTAGTTTAAATTGAAAAAAATGCATGGGAATTTTTAAGTTTTGCAGAATATGTGTAAAATAGCCTAACTAAAAAGAATAAGTAATATAAAAATGAAAAAAAAGTGTCGATTAGTGACGTCACAATCTTTGACATAATATTTTCTTTTTTTTTTTTAGTTTAAATTGAAAAAAATGCATGGGAATTTTTAAGTTTTGCATGATTTGTGTCAAATAGCCTAACTTTAAAGAATAAGTAATATAAAAATGAAAAAAAAGTGTCGATCAGTGACGTCACAAACTTTGACATAATATTTTATTTTTTTATAGTTTAAATTGAAAAACTGCATGGGAATTTTTAAGTTTTGCAGATTATGTGTAAAATAACCTAACTATAAAGAATAAGTAATATAAAAATGAAAAAAAGTGTCGAACCTAATTTCAGTGACGTCACAAACTTTAACATAATATTTTCTTTTTTGTTAGTTAAAATCGGAAAGAATGCACGGGAATTTTTAAGTTTTGCAGAATATGTGTAAAATAGCCTAACTATAAAGAATAAGTAATATAAAAATAAAAAAAAAAGGGGCGAACCTAATTTCAGTTACGTCACAAACTTTGACATAATATTTTCTTTTTTTTTAGTTTAAATTGAAAAAAATGCATGGGAAATTTTAAGTTTTGCAGAATATGTGTAAAATAGCCTAACTATTAAGAATAAGTAATATAAAAATGAAAAAAAAGTGTCGAACCTAATTTCAGTGACGTCACAAACTTTGACATAATATTTTCTTTTTTTTTAGTTTAAATTGAAAAAAATGCATGGGAATTTTTAAGTTTTGCAGAATATGTGTAAAATAGCCTAACTATAAAGAATAAGTAATTTAAAAACGAAAATAAAGTGGCGAACCTAATTTCAGTTACGTCACAAACTTTGACATAATATTTTCTTTTTTTTTAGTTTAAATTGAAAAACTGCATGGAAATTTTTAGGTTTTGCAGAATATGTGTAAAATAACCTAACTATAAAGAATACGTAATATAAAAATGAAAAAAAAGTGTCGAATCTAATTTCAGTGACGTCACAAACTTTGAGATAATATTTTCTTTTTTGTTACTTAAAATCGGAAAAAAGCATGGGAATTTTTAAGTTTTGCAGAATATGTGTAAAATAGCCTAACTATAAAGAATAAGTAATTTAAAAACGAAAATAAAGTGGCGAACCTAATTTCAGTTACGTCACAAACTTTGTCATAATATTTTCTTTTTTTTTAGTTTAAATTGGAAAAAATGCATGGGAATTTTTAAGTTTTGCAGAATTTGTGTAAAATAGCCTAACTATAAAGAATAAGTAATATAAAAATGAAAAAAAAGTGTTGATCAGTGACGTCACAAAGTTTGACATAATATTTTCTTTTTTTTTTTTAGTTTAAATTGAAAAAAATGCATGGGAATTTTTAAGTTTTGCAGAATATGTGTAAAATAGCCTAACTATAAAGAATAAGCAATATAAAAATGAAAAAAAAGTGTCGAACCTAAATTCAGTGACGTCACAAACTTTGACATAATATTTTCTTTTTTTTTTAGTTTAATTTGGAAAAAATGCATGGGAATTTTTAAGTTTTGCAGAATATATGTAAAATAGCCTAACTATAAAGAATAAGTAATATAAAAATTAAAAAAAAGTGTCGATCAGTGACGTCACAATCTTTGACATAATATTTTCTTTTTTTTTAGTTTAAATTAAAAAAAATGCATGGGAATTTTTAAGTTTTACAGAATATGTGTAAAATAGCCTAACTATAAAGAATAAGTAATATAAAAATGAAAAAAAATGTCGATCAGTGACGTCACAATCTTTGACTTAATATTTTCTTTTTTTTTTAGTTTAAATTGAAAAAAATGCATGGGAATTTTTAAGTTTTGCAGAATATGTGTAAAATAGCCTAACTATAAAGAATAAGTATTATAAAAATGAAAAAAAAGTGTTGATCAGTGACGTCACAAAGTTTGACATAATATTTTCTTTTTTTTTTAGTTTAAATTGAAAAAAATGCATGGGAATTTTTAAGTTTTGCAGAATATGTGTAAAATAGCCTAACTATAAAGAATAAGCAATATAAAAATGAAAAAAAAGTGTCGAACCTAATTTCAGTGACGTCACAAACTTTGACATAATATTTTCTCTTTTTTTAGTTTAATTTGGAAAAAATGCATGGGAATTTTTAAGTTTTGCAGAATATGTGTAAAATAGCCTAACTATACAGAATAAGTAATATAAAAATGAAAAAAAAATGTGACGATCAGTGACGTAACAAACTTTGATATAACATTTTCTTTTTTGTTAGTTTAAATTTAAAAAATTCATGGGGATTTTTAAGTTTTGCAGAATATGTGTAAAATAGCCTACCTATAAAGAATAAGTAATATAAAAATGAAAAAAAGTGTCGATCAGTGACGTCACAAACTTTGACATAATATTTTCTTTCTTTTTAGTTAAAATCGGAAAAAATGCATGGGAATTTTTAAGTTTTGCAGAATATGTGTAAAATAGCCTAACTATAAAGAATAAGTAATTTAAAAACGAAAATAAAGTGGCGAACCTAATTTCAGTTACGTCACAAACTTTGACATAATATTTTCTTTTTTTTTAGTTTAAATTGGAAAAAATGCATGGGAATTTTTAAGTTTTGCAGAATATGTGTAAAATAGCCTAACTAAAAAGAATAAGTAATATAAAAATGAAAAAAAAGTGTCGATCAGTGACGTCACAAACTTTGACATAAAATTTTCTTTTTTTTAGTTTAAATTGAAAAAAATGCATGGGAATTTTTAGGTTTTGCAGAATATGTGTAAAATAGCCTAACTATAAAGAATAAGTAATATAAAAATGAAAAAAAAGTGTCGAACCAAATTTCAGTGACGTCACAAACTTTGACATAATATTTTCTTTTTTTTTAGTTTAAATTGAAAAAAATGCATGGGAATTTTTAAGTTTTGCAGAATATGTGTAAAATAGCCTAACTAAAAAGAATAAGTAATATAAAAATGAAAAAAAAGTGTCGATTAGTGACGTCACAATCTTTGACATAATATTTTCTTTTTTTTTTAGTTTAAATTGAAAAAAATGCATGGGAATTTTTAAGTTTTGCATGATATGTGTCAAATAGCCTAACTTTAAAGAATAAGTAATATAAAAATGAAAAAAAAGTGTCGATCAGTGACGTCACAAACTTTGACATAATATTTTATTTTTTTATAATTTAAATTGAAAAACTGCATGGGAATTTTTAAGTTTTGCAGATTATGTGTAAAATAACCTAACTATAAAGAATAAGTAATATAAAAATGAAAAAAAGTGTCGAACCTAATTTCAGTGACGTCACAAACTTTGACATAATATTTTCTTTTTTGTTAGTTAAAATCGGAAAAAATGCATGGGAATTTTTAAGTTTTGCAGAATATGTGTAAAATAGCCTAACTATAAAGAATAAGTAATATAAAAATGAAAAAAAAGTGGCGAACCTAATTTCAGTTACGTCACAAACTTTGACATAATATTTTCTTTTTTTTTAGTTTAAATTGAAAAAAATGCATGGGAAATTTTAAGTTTTGCAGAATATGTGTAAAATAGCCTTACTATTAAGAATAAGTAATATAAAAATGAAAAAAAAGTGTCGAACCTAATTTCAGTGACGTCACAAACTTTGACATAATATTTTCTTTTTTTTTAGTTTAAATTGAAAAAAATGCATGGGAATTTTTAAGTTTTGCAGAATATGTGTAAAATAGCCTAACTATAAAGAATAAGTAATATAAAAATTAAAAAAAAAGTGTCGATCAGTGACGTCACAATCTTTGACATAATATTTTCTTTTTTTTTTAGTTTAAATTGAAAAAAATGCATGGGAATTTTTAAGTTTTGCAGAATATGTGTAAAATAGCCTAACTATAAAGAATAAGTAATATAAAAATGAAAAAAAATGTCGATCAGTGACGTCACAATCTTTGACTTAATATTTTCTTTTTTTTTTTTAGTTTAAATTGAAAAAAATGCATGGGAATTTTTAAGTTTTGCAGAATATGTGTAAAATAGCCTAACTATAAGGAATAAGTAATATAAAAATGAAAAAAAGTGTCGATCAGTGACGTCACAAACTTTGACATAATATTTTATTTTTTTATAGTTGAAATTGAAAAACTGCATGGGAATTTTTAGGTTTTGCAGAATATGTGTAAAATAACCTAACTATAAAGAATAAGTAATATAAAAATGAAAAAAAAAGTGTCGAATCTAATTTCAGTGACGTCACAAACTTTGACATAGTATTTTCTTTTTTGTTAGTTAAAATCGGAAAAAATGCATGGGAATTTTTAAGTTTTGCAGAATATGTGTAAAATAGCCTAACTATAAAGAATAAGTAATTTAAAAACGAAAATAAAGTGGCGAACCTAATTTCAGTTACGTCACAAACTTTGACATAATATTTTCTTTTTTTTTAGTTTAAATTGGAAAAAATGCATGGGAATTTTTAAGTTTTGCAGAATATGTGTAAAATAGCCTAACTATAAAGAATAAGTAATATAAAAATGAAAAAAAAGTGTTGATCAGTGACGTCACAAACTTTGACATAATATTTTCTTTTTTTTTAGTTTAAATTGGAAAAAATGCATGGGAATTTTTAAGTTTTGCAGAATATGTGTAAAATAGCCTAACTATAAAGAATAAGTAATATAAAAATGAAAAAAAGTGTCGATCAGTGACGTCACAAACTTTGACATAATATTTTCTTTCTTTTTAGTTAAAATCGGAAAAAATGCATGGGAATTTTTAAGTTTTGCATGATATGTGTCAAATAGCCTAACTTTAAAGAATAAGTAATATAAAAATGAAAAAAAAGTGTCGATCAGTGACGTCACAAACTTTGACATAATATTTTATTTTTTTATAGTTTAAATTGAAAAACTGCATGGGAATTTTTAAGTTTTGCAGATTATGTGTAAAATAACCTAACTATAAAGAATAAGTAATATAAAAATGAAAAAAAGTGTCGAACCTAATTTCAGTGACGTCACAAACTTTGACATAATATTTTCTTTTTTGTTAGTTAAAATCGGAAAAAATGCATGGGAATTTTTAAGTTTTGCAGAATATGTGTAAAATAGCCTAACTATAAAGAATAAGTAATATAAAAATGAAAAAAAAGTGGCGAACCTAATTTCAGTTACGTCACAAACTTTGACATAATATTTTCTTTTTTTTTAGTTTAAATTGAAAAAAATGCATGGGAAATTTTAAGTTTTGCAGAATATGTGTAAAATAGCCTAACTATTAAGAATAAGTAATATAAAAATGAAAAAAAAGTGTCGAACCTAATTTCAGTGACGTCACAAACTTTGACATAATATATTCTTTTTTTTTAGTTTAAATTGAAAAAAATGCATGGGAATTTTTAAGTTTTGCAGAATATGTGTAAAATAGCCTAACTATAAAGAATAAGTAATATAAAAATTAAAAAAAAGTGTCGATCAGTGACGTCACAATCTTTGACATAATATTTTCTTTTTTTTTTAGTTTAAATTGAAAAAAATGCATGGGAATTTTTAAGTTTTGCAGAATATGTGTAAAATAGCCTAACTATAAGGAATAAGTAATATAAAAATGAAAAAAAGTGTCGAACCTAATTTCAGTGACGTCACAAACTTTGACATAATATTTTATTTTTTTATAGTTGAAATTGAAAAACTGCATGGGAATTTTTAGGTTTTGCAGAATATGTGTAAAATAACCTAACTATAAAGAATAAGTAATATAAAAATGAAAAAAAAAGTGTCGAATCTAATTTCAGTGACGTCACAAACTTTGACATAATATTTTCTTTTTTGTTAGTTAAAATCGGAAAAAATGCATGGGAATTTTTAAGTTTTGCAGAATATGTGTAAAATAGCCTAACTATAAAGAATAAGTAATTTAAAAACGAAAATAAAGTGGCGAACCTAATTTCAGTTACGTCACAAACTTTGACATAATATTTTCTTTTTTTTTAGTTTAAATTGGAAAAAATGCATGGGAATTTTTAAGTTTTGCAGAATATGTGTAAAATAGCCTAACTATAAAGAATAAGTAATATAAAAATGAAAAAAAAGTGTTGATCAGTGACGTCACAAACTTTGACATAATATTTTCTTTTTTTTTAGTTTAAATTGGAAAAAAATGCATGGGAATTTTTAAGTTTTGCAGAATATGTGTAAAATAGCCTAACTATAAAGAATAAGTAATATAAAAATGAAAAAAAAGTGTTGATCAGTGACGTCACAAAGTTTGACATAATATTTTCTTTTTTTTTTTAGTTTAAATTGAAAAAAATGCATGGGAATTTTTAAGTTTTGCAGAATATGTGTAAAATAGCCTAACTATAAAGAATAAGCAATATAAAAATGAAAAAAAAGTGTCGAACCTAATTTCAGTGACGTCACAAACTTTGACATAATATTTTCTCTTTTTTTTAGTTTAATTTGGAAAAAATGCATGGGAATTTTTAAGTTTTGCAGAATATGTGTAAAATAGCCTAACTATACAGAATAAGTAATATAAAAATGAAAAAAAAATGTGACGATCAGTGACGTAACAAACTTTGACATAACATTTTCTTTTTTGTTAGTTTAAATTGAAAAAAATGCATGGGGATTTTTAAGTTTTGCAGAATATGTGTAAAATAGCCTACCTATAAAGAATAAGTAATATAAAAATGAAAAAAAGTGTCGATCAGTGACGTCACAAACTTTGACATAATATTTTCTTTCTTTTTAGTTTAAATTGAAAAAAATGCACGGGAATTTTTAAGTTTTGCAGAATATGTGTAAAATAGCCTAACTATAAAGAATAAGTAATATAAAAATGAAAAAAAAGTGTCGAACCTAATTTTAGTGACGTCACAAACTTTGACATAATATTTTCTCTTTTTTTTAGTTTAATTTGGAAAAATTGCATGGGAATTTTTAAGTTTTGCAGAATATGTGTAAAATAGCCTAACTATACAGAATAAGTAATATAAAAATGAAAAAAAAATGTGACGATCAGTGACGTAACAAACTTTGATATAACATTTTCTTTTTTGTTAGTTTAAATTGAAAAAAATGCATGGGGATTTTTAAGTTTTGCAGAATATGTGTAAAATAGCCTACCTATAAAGAATAAGTAATATAAAAATGAAAAAAAGTGTCGATCAGTGACGTCACAAACTTTGACATAATATTTTCTTTCTTTTTAGTTAAAATCGGAAAAAATGCATGGGAATTTTTAAGTTTTGCATGATATGTGTCAAATAGCCTAACTTTAAAGAATAAGTAATATAAAAATGAAAAAAAAAGTGTCGATCAGTGACGTCACAAACTTTGACATAATATTTTATTTTTTTATAGTTTAAATTGAAAAACTGCATGGGAATTTTTAAGTTTTGCAGATTATGTGTAAAATAACCTAACTATAAAGAATAAGTAATATAAAAATGAAAAAAAGTGTCGAACCTAATTTCAGTGACGTCACAAACTTTGACATAATATTTTCTTTTTTGTTAGTTAAAATCGGAAAAAATGCATGGGAATTTTTAAGTTTTGCAGAATATGTGTAAAATAGCCTAACTATAAAGAATAAGTAATATAAAAATGAAAAAAAAGTGGCGAACCTAATTTCAGTTACGTCACAAACTTTGACATAATATTTTCTTTTTTTTTAGTTTAAATTGAAAAAAATGCATGGGAAATTTTAAGTTTTGCAGAATATGTGTAAAATAGCCTAACTATTAAGAATAAGTAATATAAAAATGAAAAAAAAGTGTCGAACCTAATTTCAGTGACGTCACAAACTTTGACATAATATATTCTTTTTTTTTAGTTTAAATTGAAAAAAATGCATGGGAATTTTTAAGTTTTGCAGAATATGTGTAAAATAGCCTAACTATAAAGAATAAGTAATATAAAAATTAAAAAAAAGTGTCGATCAGTGACGTCACAATCTTTGACATAATATTTTCTTTTTTTTTTAGTTTAAATTGAAAAAAATGCATGGGAATTTTTAAGTTTTGCAGAATATGTGTAAAATAGCCTAACTATAAAGAATAAGTAATATAAAAATGAAAAAAAATGTCGATCAGTGACGTCACAATCTTTGACTTAATATTTTCTTTTTTTTTTTAGTTTAAATTGAAAAAAATGCATGGGAATTTTTAAGTTTTGCAGAATATGTGTAAAATAGCCTAACTATAAGGAATAAGTAATATAAAAATGAAAAAAGTGTCGATCAGTGACGTCACAAACTTTGACATAATATTTTGTTTTTTTATAGTTGAAATTGAAAAACTGCATGGGAATTTTTAGGTTTTGCAGAATATGTGTAAAATAACCTAACTATAAAGAATAAGTAATATAAAAATGAAAAAAAAGTGTCGAATCTAATTTCAGTGACGTCACAAACTTTGACATAATATTTTCTTTTTTGTTAGTTAAAATCGGAAAAAATGCATGGGAATTTTTAAGTTTTGCAGAATATGTGTAAAATAGCCTAACTATAAAGAATAAGTAATTTAAAAACAAAAATAAAGTGGCGAACCTAATTTCAGTTACGTCACAAACTTTGACATAATATTTTCTTTTTTTTTAGTTTAAATTGGAAAAAATGCATGGGAATTTTTAAGTTTTGCAGAATATGTGTAAAATAGCCTAACTATAAAGAATAAGTAATATAAAAATGAATAAAAAGTGTTGAACCTAATTTCAGTGACGTCACAAACTTTGACATAATATTTTTTTTTGTTAGTTTAAATTGAAAAAAATGCATGGGAATTTTTAAGTTTTGCAGAATATGTGTAAAATAGCCTAACTATAAAGAATAAGTAATATAAAAATGTAAAAAAAGTGTCGATCCTAATTTCAGTTACGTCACAAATTTTGACATAATATTTTCTTTTTTTTTTAGTTTAAATTGAAAAAAATGCATGGAAATTTTTAAGTTTTGCAGAATATGTGTAAAATAGCCTAATTATAAAGAATAAGTAATATAAAAATGAAAAAAAAGTGTCGATCAGTGACGTCACAAACTTTGACATAATATTTTCTTTTTTTTAGTTTAAATTAAATAAAAAATGCATGGGAATTTTTAAGTTTTGCAGAATATATGTAAAATAGCCTAACTATAAAGAATAAGTAATATAAAAATGAAAAAAAAGTGTCGAACCTAATTTCAGTGACGTCACAAACTTTGACATAATATTTTATTTTTTTTTTTAGTTTAAATTGGAAAAATGCAAGGGAATTTTTAAGTTTTGCAGAATATGTGTAAAATAGCCTAACTATAAAGAATAAGTAATATAAAAATGAAAAAAAAAAAGTCAAACCTAATTTTAGTGACGTCACAAACTTTGACATAATATTTTCTTTCTTGTTAGTTAAAATTGGAAAAAATGCATGGGAATTTTTAAGTTTTGCAGAATATGTGTAAAATAGCTTAACTATAAAGAATAAGTAATATAAAAATGAATAAAAAGTGTTGAACCTAATTTCAGTGACGTCACAAACTTTGACATAATATTTTCTTTTTTGTTAGTTTAAATTGAAAAAAATGCATGGGAATTTTTAAGTTTTGCAGAATATGTGTAAAATAGCCTAACTATAAAGAATAAGTAATATAAAAATGTAAAAAAAAGTGCCGATTCTAATTTCAGTGACGTCACAAACTTTGACATAATATTTTCTTTTTTTTAGTTTAAATTGGAAAAAATGCATGGGAATTTTTAAGTTTTGCAGAATATGTGTAAAATAGCCTAACTATAATGAATAAGTAATATAAAAATGAAAAAAAAGTGTCGAACCTAATTTCAGTAACGTCACAAACTTTGACATAATATTTTCTTTTTTGTTAGTTAAAATTGGAAAAAATGCATAGGAATTTTTAGGTTTTGCAGAATATGTGTAAAATAGCCTAACTATAAAGAATAAGTAATATAAAAATGAAAAAAAGTGGCGAACCTAATTTCAGTTACGTCACAAACTTTGACATAATTTTTTTTTTTTTTTAGTTTAAATTAAATAAAAAATGCATGTGAATTTTTAAGTTTTGCAAAATATGTGTAAAATAGCTTAACTATAAAGAATAAGTAATATAAAAATGAAAAAAAAGTGTCGATCAGTGACGTCACAAACTTTGACATAATATTTTCTTTTTTTTTTAGCTTAAATTGAAAAAAATGCATGGGAATTTTTAAGTTTTGCAGAATATGTGTAAAATAGCCTAACTATAAAGAATAAGTAATATTAAAATAAAAAAAAAGTGTCGAACCTAATTTCAGTGACGTCACAAACTTTGACATAATATTTCTTTTTTGTTAGTTAAAATTGGAAAAAATGCATGGGAATTTTTAAGTTTTGCAGAATATGTGTAAAATAGCCTAACTATAAAGAATAAGTAATATAAAAATGAAAAAAAAGTGTCGATTCTAATTTCAGTGACGTCACAAACTTTGACATAATATTTTCTTTTTTTTTAGTTTAAATTGGAAAAAATGCATGGGAATTTTTAAGTTTTGCAGAATATGTGTAAAATAGCCTAACTATAAAGAATAAGTAATATAAAAATGAAAAAAAAGTGTCGATCAGTGACGTCACAAACTTTGACATAATACTTTCTTTTTTTTAGTTTTAATTGAAAAAAATGCATGAGATTTTTTAAGTTTTGCAGAATATGAGTAAAATAGCCTAACTATAAAGAATAAGTACTATAAAAATGAAAAAAAAGTTTCGAACCTAATTTCAATAACGTCACAAACTTTGGCATAATATTTTCTTTTTTGTTAGTTAAAATTGGAAAAAATGCATGGGAATTTTTAAGTTTTGCAGAATATGTGTAAAATAGCCTAACTATAAAGAATAAGTAATATAAAAATGAAAAAAAAGTTTCGAACCTAATTTCAATTACGTCACAAACTTTGACATAATATTTTCTTTTTTTTAGTTAAAATTGGTAAAAATGCATGGGAATTTTTAAGTTTTGCAGAATATGTGTAAAATAGCCTAACTATAAAAAATAAGTAATATAAAAATGAAAAAAAAAGTGTCGAACCTAATTTCAGTGACGTCACAAACTTTGACATAATATTTTCTTTCTTGTTAGTTAAAATTAGAAAAATTGCATGGGAATTTTTATGTTTTGCAGAATATGTGTAAAAAAGCTTAACTATAAAGAATAAGTAATATAAAAAGGAATAAAAAGTGTCGAACCTAATTTCAGTGACGTCACAAACTTTGACATAATATTTTCTTTCTCGTTAGTTTAAATTAGAAAAATGCATGGGAATTTTTATGTTTTGCAGAATATGTGTAAAATAGCTTAACTATAAAGAATAAGTAATATAAAAATGTAAAAAAAGTGTCGATCCTAATTTCAGTTACGTCACAAATTTTGACATAATATTTTCTTTTTTTTTTAGTTTAAATTGAAAAAAATGCATGGAAATTTTTAAGTTTTGCAGAATATGTGTAAAATAGCCTAACTTTTATATAGTAATATAAAAATGAAAAAAATTTGTCGATCAGTAACGTCACAAACTTTGACATAATATTTTCTTTTTTTTTAGTTTAAATTGGAAAAAATGCATGGGAATTTTTAAGTTTTGCAGAATATGTGTAAAATAGCCTAACTATAAAGAATAAGTAATATAAAAATGTAAAAAAAGTGTCGATCCTAATTTCAGTTACGTCACAAATTTTGACATAATATTTTCTTTTTTTTTTAGTTTAAATTGAAAAAAATGCATGGAAATTTTTAAGTTTTGCAGAATATGTGTAAAATAGCCTAACTTTTATATAGTAATATAAAAATGAAAAAAATTTGTCGATCAGTAACGTCACAAACTTTGACATAATATTTTCTTTTTTTTTAGTTTAAATTGGAAAAAATGCATGGGAATTTTTAAGTTTTGCAGAATATGTGTAAAATAGCCTAACTATAAAGAATAAGTAATATAAAAATGAAAAAAAAAGTGTCGAACCTAATTTTAGTGACGTCACAAACTTTGACATAATATTTTCTTTCTTGTTAGTTAAAATTGGAAAAAATGCATGGGAATTTTTAAGTTTTGCAGAATGTGTGTAAAATAGCTTAACTATAAAGAATAAAGAATATAAAAATGAAAAAAAAGTGGCGAACCTAATTTCAGTTACGTCACAAACTTTGACATAATATTTTCTTTTTTTTTTTAGTTAAAATTGGAAAAAATGCATAAGAATTTTTAAGTTTTGCAGAATATGTGTAAAATAGCCTAATTATAAAGAATAAGTAATATAAAAATGAAAAAAAAGTGTCGATCAGTGACGTCACAAACTTTGACATAATATTTTCTTTTTTTTAGTTTAAATTAAATAAAAAATGCATGGGAATTTTTAAGTTTTGCAGAATATATGTAAAATAGCCTAACTATAAAGAATAAGTAATATAAAAATGAAAAAAAAGTGTCGATCAGTGACGTCACAAACTTTGACATAATATTTTCTTTTTTTTTTAGTTTAAATTGAAAAAAATGCATGGGAATTTTTAAGTTTTGCAGAATATGTGTAAAATAGCCTTACTATAAAGAATAAGTAATATTAAAATGAAAAAAAAGTGTCGAACCTAATTTCAGTGACGTCACAAACTTTGACATAATATTTCTTTTTTGTTAGTAAAATTGGAAAAAATGCATGGGAATTTTTAAGTTTTGCAGAATATGTGTAAAATAGCCTAACTATAAAGAATAAGTAATATAAAAATGAATAAAAAGTGTTGAACCTAATTTCAGTGACGTCACAAACTTTGACATAATATTTTTTTTTGTTAGTTTAAATTGAAAAAAATGCATGGGAATTTTTAAGTTTTGCAGAATATGTGTAAAATAGCCTAACTATAAAGAATAAGTAATATAAAAATGTAAAAAAAGTGTCGATCCTAATTTCAGTTACGTCACAAATTTTGACATAATATTTTCTTTTTTTTTTAGTTTAAATTGAAAAAAATGCATGGGAATTTTTAAGTTTTGCAAAATATGTGTAAAATAGCCTAACTATAAAGAATAAGTAATATAAAAATGTAAAAAAAGTGTCGATCCTAATTTCAGTTACGTCACAAATTTTGACATAATATTTTCTTTTTTTTTTAGTTTAAATTGAAAAAAATGCATGGAAATTTTTAAGTTTTGCAGAATATGTGTAAAATAGCCTAATTATAAAGAATAAGTAATATAAAAATGAAAAAAAAGTGTCGATCAGTGACGTCACAAACTTTGACATAATATTTTCTTTTTTTTAGTTTAAATTAAATAAAAAATGCATGGGAATTTTTAAGTTTTGCAGAATATATGTAAAATAGCCTAACTATAAAGAATAAGTAATATAAAAATGAAAAAAAAGTGTCGAACCTAATTTCAGTGACGTCACAAACTTTGACATAATATTTTATTTTTTTTTTTAGTTTAAATTGGAAAAATGCAAGGGAATTTTTAAGTTTTGCAGAATATGTGTAAAATAGCCTAACTATAAAGAATAAGTAATATAAAAATGAAAAAAAAAAAAGTCAAACCTAATTTTAGTGACGTCACAAACTTTGACATAATATTTTCTTTCTTGTTAGTTAAAATTGGAAAAAATGCATGGGAATTTTTAAGTTTTGCAGAATATGTGTAAAATAGCTTAACTATAAAGAATAAGTAATATAAAAATGAATAAAAAGTGTTGAACCTAATTTCAGTGACGTCACAAACTTTGACATAATATTTTCTTTTTTGTTAGTTTAAATTGAAAAAAATGCATGGGAATTTTTAAGTTTTGCAGAATATGTGTAAAATAGCCTAACTATAAAGAATAAGTAATATAAAAATGTAAAAAAAAGTGCCGATTCTAATTTCAGTGACGTCACAAACTTTGACATAATATTTTCTTTTTTTTAGTTTAAATTGGAAAAAATGCATGGGAATTTTTAAGTTTTGCAGAATATGTGTAAAATAGCCTAACTATAATGAATAAGTAATATAAAAATGAAAAAAAAGTGTCGAACCTAATTTCAGTAACGTCACAAACTTTGACATAATATTTTCTTTTTTGTTAGTTAAAATTGGAAAAAATGCATAGGAATTTTTAGGTTTTGCAGAATATGTGTAAAATAGCCTAACTATAAAGAATAAGTAATATAAAAATGAAAAAAAGTGGCGAACCTAATTTCAGTTACGTCACAAACTTTGACATAATTTTTTTTTTTTTTTAGTTTAAATTAAATAAAAAATGCATGTGAATTTTTAAGTTTTGCAAAATATGTGTAAAATAGCTTAACTATAAAGAATAAGTAATATAAAAATGAAAAAAAAGTGTCGATCAGTGACGTCACAAACTTTGACATAATATTTTCTTTTTTTTTTTAGCTTAAATTGAAAAAAATGCATGGGAATTTTTAAGTTTTGCAGAATATGTGTAAAATAGCCTAACTATAAAGAATAAGTAATATTAAAATAAAAAAAAAGTGTCGAACCTAATTTCAGTGACGTCACAAACTTTGACATAATATTTCTTTTTTGTTAGTTAAAATTGGAAAAAATGCATGGGAATTTTTAAGTTTTGCAGAATATGTGTAAAATAGCCTAACTATAAAGAATAAGTAATATAAAAATGAAAAAAAAGTGTCGATTCTAATTTCAGTGACGTCACAAACTTTGACATAATATTTTCTTTTTTTTTAGTTTAAATTGGAAAAAATGCATGGGAATTTTTAAGTTTTGCAGAATATGTGTAAAATAGCCTAACTATAAAGAATAAGTAATATAAAAATGAAAAAAAAGTGTCGATCAGTGACGTCACAAACTTTGACATAATACTTTCTTTTTTTTAGTTTTAATTGAAAAAAATGCATGAGATTTTTTAAGTTTTGCAGAATATGAGTAAAATAGCCTAACTATAAAGAATAAGTACTATAAAAATGAAAAAAAAGTTTCGAACCTAATTTCAATAACGTCACAAACTTTGGCATAATATTTTCTTTTTTGTTAGTTAAAATTGGAAAAAATGCATGGGAATTTTTAAGTTTTGCAGAATATGTGTAAAATAGCCTAACTATAAAGAATAAGTAATATAAAAATGAAAAAAAAGTTTCGAACCTAATTTCAATTACGTCACAAACTTTGACATAATATTTTCTTTTTTTTAGTTAAAATTGGTAAAAATGCATGGGAATTTTTAAGTTTTGCAGAATATGTGTAAAATAGCCTAACTATAAAAAATAAGTAATATAAAAATGAAAAAAAAAGTGTCGAACCTAATTTCAGTGACGTCACAAACTTTGACATAATATTTTCTTTCTTGTTAGTTAAAATTAGAAAAATTGCATGGGAATTTTTATGTTTTGCAGAATATGTGTAAAAAAGCTTAACTATAAAGAATAAGTAATATAAAAATGAATAAAAAGTGTCGAACCTAATTTCAGTGACGTCACAAACTTTGACATAATATTTTCTTTCTCGTTAGTTTAAATTAGAAAAATGCATGGGAATTTTTATGTTTTGCAGAATATGTGTAAAATAGCTTAACTATAAAGAATAAGTAATATAAAAATGTAAAAAAAGTGTCGATCCTAATTTCAGTTACGTCACAAATTTTGACATAATATTTTCTTTTTTTTTTAGTTTAAATTGAAAAAAATGCATGGAAATTTTTAAGTTTTGCAGAATATGTGTAAAATAGCCTAACTTTTATATAGTAATATAAAAATGAAAAAAATTTGTCGATCAGTAACGTCACAAACTTTGACATAATATTTTCTTTTTTTTTAGTTTAAATTGGAAAAAATGCATGGGAATTTTTAAGTTTTGCAGAATATGTGTAAAATAGCCTAACTATAAAGAATAAGTAATATAAAAATGTAAAAAAAGTGTCGATCCTAATTTCAGTTACGTCACAAATTTTGACATAATATTTTCTTTTTTTTTTAGTTTAAATTGAAAAAAATGCATGGAAATTTTTAAGTTTTGCAGAATATGTGTAAAATAGCCTAACTTTTATATAGTAATATAAAAATGAAAAAAATTTGTCGATCAGTAACGTCACAAACTTTGACATAATATTTTCTTTTTTTTTAGTTTAAATTGGAAAAAATGCATGGGAATTTTTAAGTTTTGCAGAATATGTGTAAAATATCCTAACTATAAAGAATAAGTAATATAAAAATGAAAAAAAAAGTGTCGAACCTAATTTTAGTGACGTCACAAACTTTGACATAATATTTTCTTTCTTGTTAGTTAAAATTGGAAAAAATGCATGGGAATTTTTAAGTTTTGCAGAATGTGTGTAAAATAGCTTAACTATAAAGAATAAAGAATATAAAAATGAAAAAAAAGTGGCGAACCTAATTTCAGTTACGTCACAAACTTTGACATAATATTTTCTTTTTTTTTTTAGTTAAAATTGGAAAAAATGCATAAGAATTTTTAAGTTTTGCAGAATATGTGTAAAATAGCCTAATTATAAAGAATAAGTAATATAAAAATGAAAAAAAAGTGTCGATCAGTGACGTCACAAACTTTGACATAATATTTTCTTTTTTTTAGTTTAAATTAAATAAAAAATGCATGGGAATTTTTAAGTTTTGCAGAATATATGTAAAATAGCCTAACTATAAAGAATAAGTAATATAAAAATGAAAAAAAAGTGTCGATCAGTGACGTCACAAACTTTGACATAATATTTTCTTTTTTTTTTAGTTTAAATTGAAAAAAATGCATGGGAATTTTTAAGTTTTGCAGAATATGTGTAAAATAGCCTTACTATAAAGAATAAGTAATATTAAAATGAAAAAAAAGTGTCGAACCTAATTTCAGTGACGTCACAAACTTTGACATAATATTTCTTTTTTGTTAGTAAAATTGGAAAAAATGCATGGGAATTTTTAAGTTTTGCAGAATATGTGTAAAATAGCCTAACTATAAAGAATAAGTAATATAAAAATGAAAAAAAAGTGTGGAACCTAATTTCGGTGACGTCACAAACTTTGACATAATATTTTCTTTTTTTTTAGTTTAAATTGGAAAAAATGCATGGGAATTTTTAAGTTTTGCAGAATATGTGTAAAATAGCCTAACTATAAAGAATAAGTAATATAAAAATGAAAAAAAAAGTGTCGATCAGTGACGTTACAAACTTTGACATAATATTTTCTTTTTTTTAGTTTTAATTGAAAAAAATGCATGAGATTTTTTAAGTTTTGCAGAATATGAGTAAAATAGCCTAACTATAAAGAATAAGTAATATAAAAATGAAAAAAAAGTTTCGATCCTAATTTCAGTAACGTCACAAACTTTGGCAAAATATTTTCTTTTTTGTTAGTTAAAATTGGAAAAAATGCATGGGAATTTTTAAGTTTTGCAGAATATGTGTAAAATAGCCTAACTATAAAGAAGAAGTAATATAAAAATGAAAAAAAAAAGTGTCGAACCTAATTTCAGTGACGTCACAAACTTTGGTATAATATTTTCTTTCTTGTTAGTTAAAATTGGAAAAATTGCATGGGAATTTTTAAGTTTTGCAGAATATGTTAAAATAGCTTAACTATAAAGAATAAGTAATATAAAAATGTAAAAAAAGTGTCGATCCTAATTTAAGTTACGTCACAAATTTTGACATAATATTTTCTTTTTTTTTAGTTTAAATTGAAAAAAATGCATGGGAATTTTTAAGTTTTGCAGAATATGTGTAAAATAGCCTAACTTTTATATAGTAATATAAAAATGAAAAAAATTTGTCGATCAGTGACGTCACAAACTTTGACATAATATATTTTATTTTGAGTTTAAATTGAAAAAAATACATGGGAATTTTTAAGTTTTGCAGAATATGTGTAAAATAGCCTAACTATAAAGAATAAGAAATATAAAAATGAAAAAAAAGTGTCGAACCTAATTTCAGTGACGTCCCAAACTTTGACATAATATTTTTTTTTTTTTTTAAATAAAAAAAATATGGAAAGTACAATTGTCAGGATATGTGTAAAGCGGTTTGATATTGCTGACCATAATTAAGAGTGTGCAAACCGTGTGAAAACCGGATCACTGTATAATGTATATATATAGAGCAATGCACAGAATAGACTTAGAGGATCGTGAGAAGCGCGGCCGCGGATCCCCGCCGGAGGCTAAAAATTGGCAGAAAAGGTGACTGTGCTTTTTTAATATCAGCATTTTTGTGTAGTTTTGCAAGAGTTTATTTAAAAGAGTACAATGCCTTTGGCCGTCTATTTTTTATTTTGTCACTATGCAAATAGAAAAAATTTAAAGTGAAAAGAATTTCAACACGTAAATAAATAATATGTATAATATATTTCACAGATAACATACGTAACATGTACGGTACCCTTACGTTCTATATATATTGGAGCCGAATCAGTCGCTTTCTCATTATAAACTAAAAATGTTGCGTAACTACAATGGTGTATGCATAATTTAATATGCTACACAACAAAAATATTAAAATATTCATCGACTATCTTTTTTTTCCGCGAGCTTTAAATGGAGGTTATCGGTTTAAAAAATTGTTAAACATTTTTTATGGCTTAAAACACGTAAAAGTATGTCAAGTATTTCTCATTTAAATATTCTCCAAAATCGCTGGAGTAGTTTTCTCAAAAATCGCAAAAAAAAGAAGTGTTTTTCTTCATAGCGTAACGTTAAATTAGGGGAGCTTTAGCTTTCCCCGCAGCACCCCGCGCGCTAAACCGATAACGTCCATTGATGATTTTTATTGATTTTCCAGCAAAATATAAAACGGGTACCTTGACGATTTTCTTTAAAACTTGTCGGGATGGATCATGGTTAGACTATATAGGTACATTACATACATGATAATAATTATGTTAACAGAGCATTAATATATCTCACATATATAAATAATTATTAATTAGTATATTTTCTTTCATATCTTGTCATTTTTTTTTGGCTTATTTTGTTTTAATGTGATGAATATTATGTATATGATTATATAACAAATGTATAAAATAGGGGAAATTTAATTTAATTAAATCATATTAAAAGTAAAAATATTGAAACGGCAATGAAGAATTATTATTAAGTTGTACGTATGTATACTTTTATATATGTATAATATATATATCTATTAACTTGTAACTTACCTTTTAATAAAACACTATTATTTTCTTTAATTGCAGATTGCAGAGATGTACAATTAAGTACCAAAAATCGGATCCAACTTTTTTTAAGATTGTACTTTTGATAAGAAAACAATAGGAATGCACTTAAGTATTTCAACAAAGTCTCACGGAGTTTGTCGGCACAAGGCAACACACCACGCCGCTCACTTGCTCTCTCCTGCGCTCCTGCTCACTTGTTCCTGCTTCTTCCTCCAAAACACAAAAGACCACATGTTGCGCGTTGTAAGAGAAAGCATGTAAATGGCAGAAGGGAGGTTTGAGACAAAAATGGGGGGGGAGGATCCGAGCGGAGATCCGCACTTGCAAGGTATTGAAATCCCGCACGCGACAGAGATCTCGCACGCGCGGCACGCATCTCCTGCGCATGCGGCATACCTCGGTTTATGCTGAAAAACTAGCCTCGCAGCAAGGCGCCCCAAATTAATTTTTCATGAATCTTATTCTATTCCAAATTCTTTACCGTTTTCTTATTGCAGAATGTAGCAGCTCTAACTTGAGTTATAATTATTTTTAAGAGCTGAAATTTTTACTGTAGCTTACTGAGCTTTAAAGCTTTTGTTTTTCTGGATTTGAAGTCAATTGGGTGATAAAATATTTTTTAACCAAATCACTTAAAATCTAGAAAAACAAAAGCTTGTAGGCTCAGTAAGCTACAGTAAAAAATTCAGCTCTGAAAAATAATTCACTAATTCGGGTGCTAGCACTTTGTTAGTATTGTTGAGCTGTGAGTTTGTTTATTTTATTATTTTTTTTTTGCTTGCCATATTGTGTATCGTGCTATACACCAATCCTAGTCCCAGTCAAGACATTGTCTTATCGACAGGTAAGGACTTTACAATTAATGGAAAAGCACACACAGGCTGGCCACGGCCTAAGTACACAGCCCGCCATGACAGCCTAGAGAAACCGTGGAAACATCTAGGCAGGGTGGTCGGTGCAATCACATCAATCATGCACCTCCCGAATACTGTGCGTCGTCATGGCATGCATGTAAACATGCATCGTGCAACGTGTTGTGCTCTCACACTTCACGTATGCACCTAGCAGTGGCTCGAACCTATACTCGGTGTGGAGTACAGAGTTGCGAGTCAGCTGCCTTCACCACTCAGCCATACCAGCTCGGTTTATCACCAAACCTACATTTGCAAGTCTTCTATTAATAGAAAAGTTTATGAATTAGTACTATTTTCTATATCTTAGAGGTAAAATATTATAATAACCAAAATATTGCGTACGCTCCTCAGGCTACTATAGTAGCTAATGTAATTTTATTATTTGCTCAAAAAAGATGAAATAATGACATAATAAATAAATATAAATAAATAAATAAATAAATAAATAAATAAGTTTATTGATCAGAAGATTACATACAGTAATATAGATCTTGTCCAAGGAGAAAAAAACAAACACACAAAATAAATATTTACAAAATATACAAAAATAGTCCCTCCTCTTCTACAACTCACAAATTTGCAACTTTGTGCTTGTTTTTAAATATTTGTATAAATAATTCAGCGTCAATCTCATAGAACTCTTTTAAGTTATACAAGACACATTTACACATCAAATCGACAACTATGTTCCTCACATTTTTATTATTACAATTTAGGGATATTAAGAATTTTGAAAGATGATTGTAAATTGATGTACATTGATTTTTAGGACTTTTAGTGGTAAGTGTCAGATTATTAGATTCATTATGAATTAGATTGCTTGATCTGGTCATATGTTGATGAACATCCACGTTTCTTGTAAAGAACCATGGATGCTTGTAAACAAAGCATATAACTTCAACAACATATAGACCAGTCACTGTTAGTATACGATTTTGGGCAAACAATCCCCTACAGGATTCTCTGAAAGGTTTGTTACACAGAGTTCTAATGGCTTTCTTTTGTAACAAGAGAATCCTGTGTGTATGTGTAGAGCTCCCCCAAAAGACCAACCCATATTGCAATCTAGACTGAAAATGAGCAAAGTATACAGATTTAAGGGATGAGGCAGGTATAACATTTGATAATTTTTTTAATAGATAACATGCAGAGCTCAATTTAGAAGAGATTTTATTTATATGTTCAAACCAGGATAAGTTTTCATTGACAGTGAGACCAAGGAAACTATATACTTTAAGGAAAATATACTAACTAACAAATTTGCATCAAAATTATTAAAATAAATAAGCAATGTATTTGATACTAATAATAGTAACAATTAAAAGCTATAAAAAATAACCTTTTTTTACTTCTATTGTATTAATATAATTTTCCAACCCAAAATAATATCAAATTTAAGTAGCAATAAGTGAAAATTTTTTCAATGTGATACCTATAATATGCCATTGAACATTATTTTATACAAGATGCAGGTTTTTTTTTATGTCGGGTTATTTTAAATATAATACTTAAATTAAACAGAATTATAAAAGCAATATTAAGAATGTAGAGTGTTTGAATACTGGCCATACTGGAGTAGTGCATAATATTGCTCAGCATAGGACAAACTTTATTAAAGCCAATTTTTTTTGGGAAATCGTTTAATTTTTTGTTATTGTTTTTATTTTTCTCACATACTTGAGATACTAATTCAATATATATTTTCAGCATCAATGCATAGGGTTTTTTAACTAGCAAAATGATTTATTTTCATATGCCACCCATGTTATTGAGTTATCCTACAAGGCATCGACTTTAACACAAATGCATAGACCCTATAGTAGGTAGTTAAAAAAAATCTAAATAAATTATAACAAATATAATAAAATCCTAATTTAATTAAAAAGCAAATAAATTTTTTTTAAATGGGGTCTATTTAAAAATACCATAAAGATATAAGAAACACTAAATATAACTATGCATCATAATATAAGCTATACATGGAGTTGTAATCATAGCATGTTTACATGCATCAGGTATAACATAGAGTGGTAAAAAAAAAGTTACAACCAGTTATAACTTAGTTATGACTTGACCCTCGTAACCTAACCAAAGTGTTACATAACGTGAAAATCCGCATATATGCTAGATATAGTAGCAATGTTGAGTCTAGATAATTCACATTTTTATTTTGCTTAGTTTTAAGCTAAACTGAATTATTTAATTCTTAAGAAAATCAACACGTGTGAAACTGGCAAGATTATACTATTAATAATTATTTTAATTTTTATATAAGGGCAAATTTTACTTTATGCTTTATAAATATGTTTATATACTTATTCATTTAACATTTATTTATTTATTTGTTTATTAATTTAACTTTTATTTCTTTCTTTATTTCTTTATTTCTTTATTTCTTTCTTTATTTCTTAATTTCTTTATTTCTTTATTTTTTTTTATTTAATTATTTACTTATTTATTTATTTATTTATTTATTTATTTATTTATTTATTTATTTATTTATTTATTTATTTATTTATTTATTTATTTATTTATTTATTTATTTATTTATTTATTTATTTATTTATTTATTTATTTATTTATTTATTTATTTATTTATTTATTTATTTATTTATTTATTTATTTATTTATTTATTTATTTATTTATTTATTTATTTATTTATTTATTTATTTATTTATTTATTTATTTATTTATTTATTATTTATTTATTTATTTATTTATTCATTCATTCATTGATTTATTGATTTATTGATTTATTATTAAACTTATTTATTTATTTTAACAGTTTTTTTTAAATATAATTCTAAAAGAAAATTTACTATTTTTTTTCACTTGCTTTGGAATATCAAAATCTGTTTTTTCTACCTGAATTGCTACTTCAACTTGGTTATTTCCAACTACTTTTACTACAGTTTGTTTTTCTGGTGAAGGTGCCATAAGTAAAGCACTATATTATATATTACACTGACTGATGGCAACGTAATGCATTTTATTGCAATTTGCACCTACAATATGAGAATGGAGATTAGTGAGTTTGCGCGTTTTATAATTTATATACGTAAGTACGTATATAGTGTTAAAACAACCTTGAATCTATTTTCTGACAATTTAAATTAATATTATATAAACAAAAATAAAAAATAAAACTATGGACAACATAAAACAACATCTGAATACAAAAAAATCATAACAACATTTTTTTTAGTTTTCTTTGTTAAATTCACATTTACTTTTTTTAATGACTATATATATATATATATATATATATATATATATATATATATATATATATATATATATATATATATATATATATATATATATATATATATATATATATATATATATATATATATATATATATATATATATATCTGGATGGAAAATTAATCTTTATACTACGCTTTACATTGGTATATCAATAGAGAGCTTATTAGTTAGAAGCACTGAAAAACTTTTTTTTTCGTTAGTGTTTATTTCAAAAAAAGATAACGTGCACAGAATTTGGTTTCAAAAAATTTGCTCATTGAGTTGAAATTGAAATCCGTTAGTATTACGAGACCAAGTTGATGGAAAACCAGTTTGAAATAAAACCTCAAAATAATGATCGCAGAGAAATATTAAAATAGAAAATTTATTTATTATGAACATACACTTGGGTCTTGAGGGGCGGCAGCACCCCAGTTTGGGCCACAGGAGAAAAATTTTTAAGAAGGGGGGCATTTTACGTGTTTCTGAACACTAATTCAGAACTAACTTTTTATTTTTTCTCACTTTACAACTACGTGTAAAACTTTTTATATGGAAAATTATAGTTAAACCATAGCATTTGATATACTGTTAGTTACATAAGCTTTGGCCGCCCAGGCTGCTGAGGAGAAATTAAAATTTATTCTTTAGCAAGCCTAAAAAATTTAGTATAGTTAAAAATGGATGTATAATAGAAGAAAAATATTTTGTCTTCATTAAAGGAATAATTAAGTGTTAGAGAGTATTAAAAAAAATTCAAATGAAGTAAGTGTAGCTATAAAAGTTTTGATTTTTTTTAGACTGGATCTACTTTAAGCCAGTGTTCAGCTTAAAAATAAAGCTTACATCCAAAAAAGAACTAAAACTTGGTAACCTAACATTTGAGTCGATGTATAAAAACAAGCTTTCAAGGCTGTGACGGAAAAAGCCCGCTTTTCATTGTATACAAATATAATGTCTGTTTAAGTCAAAAGTCGTTAATTAATTAAGGAAGAAAAAAAAATTGAAATAATACAAAGGAATTAGATCTATTTTTTCACGTGTAATTCACGGGTTAAACTTGAGCTGGCTAGTTCTTGAGCTAAATGCTCAAAACCCGTGTTCAACTTTTTTTATTAAAGGTACCCAAAAATTTTTTTGTTCGGGTGGGTGCTTGAACTGGTTTAAAATGCAGCTCTACATACTTATAATTCACAAATATTATTAAAGAAAAAAGGTTTAATGCTGATGTGAGCCACAAAATTTACCGTGCGTGGGGCTTCAGTTGTTTGAAACCAATTATTTTTAAATTTAAAAGCTTTCAAAATTATTATAATGTATGTACAAACATACGATTATACACATGAAGGAAAGTGAAGAAAAAAAATACAAAAGATTTAAAAAAAAATACAATAAAATTCAAACTGACAATTAAAGAAATTAATATATTTTAATAATATAATATTAAATGGTTTTTATTCCTTAAATTTTGGAAATAATATCATTAGTGTAATAAAATTAACACATAATATTATATTCTAAAAGTAAAAGTTTGTGGTAGAGGTGTTTATTTCTTTCAAACAATGATTTCAGCTTATAGCGTTTTTTTTTAAATAAATAATCGTCTTTATTAAAAGAAATGCATGCAGAGATAAAATTAGAAACGTCTATTTTTAAGCCTGACAATATTGGTCACCCGTTTAATTGGGTAAAACTTGATGAATTACGCAAATTTCATATTCTTACACATTCTATTTCGCTGCCTCCAGGATGATTTATTTCCATCGTGTTTATAAAATCGTTTTATCACGTTAGCTGATTTATATTGTCGTAACAAAAGATCTGGTAAAAATACACATTAAAATTTCCCTCATGTTATAACCTTATACTATTAAAAAATTCTTTCTCTTTAACATCAGCTCGTCTTTAGAATACTTTGCCATGTAGATTAAGAAATTAAAAGACATTATCAGCATTTAAAAATGTTTTTAGGTGCACATATTTAAATGCCAAACAGCTTTGCTTGTAGTACTTTTTTTCCTTGTATTTTTTTTTATTTTTCATTACTAGTTTTTTTTTATTATTATTTGCTATTTTTTATTAATTTTTTTTACAATTGTGATATACAATTATTATTATTAATTATTAACTTTATTCTCTTTTTCTTTCGTTCGCATCTCTTGCTACGTGGCATTATTACTACCTATCTTTTATTATAATTTTGTATGCAATCAAAGATTATCATAACTGTTTTCTGTCGTGGTTAAGACTAGGTGTAAGAGTGGACCACACATATTATCAGGCTTAAACCTTGCCCTTTTAAAAATTTGTTTTTTTCCTTGGAATTTTTTTAAATAAAGACTTTTATTTATTTATTTCTGGCCCTCTCTTACCCCTAAACCCCAACGGTTAACATTCAAGAAATTTTTGATAACATAAAAAATTATAAGAAGATGGAATAAGTAATTATAAGAGACCTGAAAAAAAGTGATAAATTCAAAAAAAAAATTTAAATTAAAAAAAAAAATGAAAAAGAAAAAAAGAATTAAACTACCTTATTTTTTTAAAAATTTTGTTAGTGTATTTTTAGGTTATTTTGTAAATTCAAGTACAACCTAAAAAACTATGATTCATTGCAATACAATATTTAAAGGAAACAAATAGACAAATAGAGGCTAATTAGCACATCATTTCATTCGGTCATTGGCTATTCTTCTGCCCCACCTTCATCTTCTTGCCTTATCTTTTTCTTCTTCCTAATCATTTTCACCCTCTACAATCAGTGTTTCCATGTAAATTTCTTCACCCAGTTTATTTATGTTGAAATTGCATACGACAATCATCTCTAGATTGTCGTCAGTTAAAATTGTTAAATTTGATGGCATACAATAGTGTTGTTCGTAAACGCTGTTTTCTTGCACCAAAAAGTGCGCATTCCATTTAATTAACCATATATATATATATATATATATATATATATATATATATATATATATATATATATATATATATATATATATATATATATATATATATATTAATATAAATATATATATATATCGTCCTAGTCGCGGCAAACCACCGTATCTCCATTGATCAAAATTTTCATAAAACGCGTATCTCCAGTGATTAAAATTTTTATAAAACGCGTATCTCTAGTGATCAAAATATTGATAAAACGCGTATCTCCAGTGATCAGAATTTTGAAAAAGCGCGTATCTCCAGTGATCAAAATATTAAAAAATAACGTATCTCCAGTGATCATCTTTGTTTAGAGCGTATCTCCATTTATCATTATAATATATGGAGTTTTCAGTATTTAATTGTTTTAACTCGTTTTAATTAATTTTATTAAGATATCTTGACGGCTAAATATCGATATAAATATAGCAAAATATAAGTTTATTTTAATTTATGGCTGACTGCGCTATCTCGCGATCTAATATGGTCGTACTAGTTCTAAAATCATTTAATTATTTTAATTTCAAAGTGGCGCCAATATTTGTCATTGGCGATTTTTGGCAATCTGACTGCTAAAACCGACTTACACATGTATTCTTTGATATATCTGTGAGCGAAAACAATTTTTTTCAAGTTTTCACCAAAACCATCTAGTCGACACGGTTCGACATTGAAGCATAGGTTATCGCCATATTTTGGCAAGTTATAGTGGCAAGTGAACCAAATGTTTATGCAAGATAGTGCTGTGGGCCTTGTAAGTGTCTACGTTGAAAAAATCACGATTTTCAATTATTTTCTAATTTTTAGCGCCCATGAATTGCGAGGCTTCAGATTTTAGTATCAACCAACCTAGGACCCTAAAACCAGCATTTTTCTTACTTTTTTGATGAACAGCCTGATGTTAGAGCTATTTAGGGGAGGATGAGGGCGACTTTAAACACAAACATCTTAGCGCAATAACTTAAAGGAATGGACCAGAGAAAGTCATAAGCATTTATATCTCATAACACTAACTCACTTTTTAATTAACTTTAGTGTTTGTCTCAAAGCCGATTTATACAACCCGCACAACATTTTTATACTAATTTTTGTATGTTTGTGGCTTCATTTGAATAGTATAACTTAAATTGCATACTTTACAGTATTTTCACGCTCTCTCGTAGGGCCACATTAACTTATAAAAATTGTCAACAGTTTTAAATATCCCATTTCGTGTTTATTCATTAAAGTGCACAAGTTGTTTTATATGGTCTATAATTTTAAACTATGTACAATCTATTATTGTTTTCAAACAACGAGAGGCAACTTTTTTGAGCGATTTTTTAAAGTTTGAAATAGAGGTTATATGGTTATCTATCTGATCAATATGGATTCCAAGGTATGTTGGCGCACAATACATAGCCTTGCTTGGTGTTTATATTATAAGTTTAAAGTCACCTTCATCCACACCTTAATAGCCCTAACATCCATCTGTTCTTCAAAAAAGTAAGAAAAATGCTGGTTTTAGGGTCTTCGGTTGGCTGCTAATAAAATCTGAAGCTCCGCTATTCCATTTTCGTAATTAGCAAGTCCTATTTAATCAATGAAGGCATTAACATTACAAATATCGGACAAAAAGTATTTTCATGAAAAAAAAGCAAGGGTTACCCCTTGATTATCGAACCATTTTTCTAAAATAGATCGATATTTTGCTAGTATCTTACGTTTGCGTGATTTGAAATTCAAAAAACTTTTACGTTGTTAGATAATAATATTGCCGTCCATTTACAACAATCAGATCGACTTTATGTTGATTCGGCGCCGAGTTACTGCCGAAAAAGCCGAAACATTTCAAGGGGCGCTTAAAATTAGACAATAATTGAAAATCGTGAATTTTTCAACGTGGACACTTACAAGACCCACAGTACTATCTTGCATAAAAATTTGGTTGACCTGCCACTATAACTTGCCAAAATATGGCGATAACCTATGCTTCAATGTCGAACCGTGTCGAATAGATGGTTTTGGTGAAAACTTGAAAAAAATTGTTTTCGCTCACAGATATATCAAAGAATACATGTGTAAGTCGGTTTTAGCAGTCAGATTGCTAAAAATCGCCAATGACGAATATTGGCGCCACTTTGAAATTTAAATTATTAAATGATTTTAGAACTAGTACGACCATATTAGATCGCGAGATAGCGCAGTCAGCCATAAATTAAAATAAACCTATATTTTGCAATATTTATATCGATATTAAGCTATTTAGCCGTCAAGATATCATAATAAAATTAATTAAAACGAGTTAAAACAAATAAATACTGAAAACTCCATATATTATAATGATAAATGAAGATACGCTCTGAAATAAAATAATTGATCACTGAAAATACGCTCTAAACAAAGCTGATTACTGGAGATACGTTATTTTTTAATATTTTGCTCACTGTAGATACGCGTTTTATCAATATTTTGATCACTGGAGATACGCGTTTTAAGAAAATTTTGATCACTGGAGATACGCGTCTTATGAAAATTTTGATCAATGGAGATACGGTGGTTTGCCGCGACCAGGACGATATATATATATATATCGTCGTTGTTGTGGCGAGAGGAAACGTCTCTCTTTTGCGAAAATTTAAAATTAAATTATCTATTTGTTGCAAAAAATTTAAAAAATTACATCAGTCTGTTACAAAAATTTGAAAAAAAATCATCTCGTTGTTGGAAGAATTTTAAAAAATTACATCTCTCTGTTGTGAAAATTTGAAAAAAAATTATCTCGCTGTTGGAAGAATTTTCAAAAGTAACATTTCATTGTTGCGAGAATTTAAAAACGACACATCTCTTTGTTTTGCAAAAAGGCATGTCTCTCTGTTGCGCAAAAAGGCATAAAATATCATTGTTTACTTTTGTAAGAATGCTGCAGATGACGCCAGCAAATATTTTATAGCAGACTATATTTTACACGTTCTTTTGCTTTTATTGTTTGAATCGGATATTTTTTCTAGGAGAAAATAGGTTTCCAAAATAGGTATATTTTTTTCCTTTTTTTCTCACTACTGGGGAACTATTTTTTTAAAAATTTAATATGGGTCAAAATAACTCTACTTATTACTCTATATACGTTGATAACTTTATATAAGTCATTACTTACGATTTTATTACTTTAATAGCTAAAATGAAAAATTACCAGGGGTTAAAGAAAGGGTACTCCCTTTCTTATTTTTCTAATAAAATTATTTTTTGACGGGAATTTTTGTGCAATATATATTTTTATTATTTATTTGACACGAAATGCAACACTGATTAAATAATTTTGTTTAAACTTTGGTTTTAAAGTCGCAGCAGCTATACATGAAATTTTAGCACCATTGAATAACATTATTAAGTGGAAAAAATTTAATTCTTGGCAGTCTTTGAACACGTAGAAAGATATGTAGGCATTTTTAATTTAATGAAAAAGGAATTTATAATTTTAAATAAAACTGTTGTGATAAAAGTAATGCTGTAACGTACTGTAAATCTGCCGTGCTTGCGCCGCTTTACATGGTTTATATATTTTTAATTTTTTTTTAATATTTTTACCTAAATAAGCTACCGCAATGAAACCAAAACAATTCTTATTTTTTCGTGAAAAAAAATAGAATAAACATCAGATGTGCTTTTTTAATTCTTTTACTTTTCAAGATAGTTTGTAGACATATTATACCGTCCCTATGCGACATACAAAGAAATTTTTTTAGGAGGTGCCCTGAGTTTTCTTACAGTTTATTTTGCTGCTATCTAATATTTTCCTAATTAACTATAAATTTTCATGTTTCTTATAAAATTTGCTTTAATTTTTTATATAAAGTTAAAGGTTTACGTCCACGTGTGTTAAAAAAATTCAGAGATACGGAGTGTCAATTTTCCCTTATTTAAAATAACTGTTATATTCCCGCTGTATATACTTGTACATACGTAACAAGCTGTAAATATAGATGGCCACGAAATTTATAGTTTACACTTTGTTTTATTATTTTATTGAAATAAAATTTTTAACTTTCTTTCTAATTTTTCAAAATATTTATAAGCTTAGTCGGGTGTCCGTACTTTGTTCCGTTAGATCATGAGTAAAAGACCGCGTCTGCCCGCGTTTGTCTTATCGTGATTTGGTAGTCCAAACTACGGACACCTGATTAGGTTAAAAATTATTTGAAAAATTAGAAATAATGTTAAAAGTTTTATTTCCATGGTTTTGGTTTCATTGCGGTAGCTTATTTAGGTAAAAATCTCAAAAAAAAAAATCAAAAATATATAAACCATGTAAAGCGGCGCAAGCACGGCAGATTTACAGTACGTTACAGCATTACTTTTATCACAACACTTTTATTTAAAATTATACATACCTTTTTTCATTAAATTAAAAATGTCTTTATAATTTTCTACGTGTTCAAAGACTGCAAAGAATTAATATTTTCCACTTAATAATGTTATTCAATGGTGTTAAAATTTCATGTATAGCTGCTGCGACTTTAAAACCAAAGTTTAAACAAAATTATTTAATCAGTCTTGCATTTCGTGTCAAATAAATAATAAAAATATATATTGCACAAAAATACCCGTCAAAAAATATTTCTATTAGAAAAATAAGAAAGGGGGTACCCTTTCTTCACCCCCTGGTAATTTTTCATTTTAGCTATTAAAGTAATAAAATCGTAAGTAATGACTTATGTAAAGTTATAAAAGTAAACAGAGTAATAAGTAGAGTAATTTTGACCCATATTAAATATAAAAAAAAAATATTTCCCTAGTAGTGAGAAAAAACTGTAAAAAATATACCTATTTTGGAAACCTATTTTCTCCTAGAAAAAATATCCGATTCAAACACTAAAAGCGATAGAACGTGTAAAATATAGTCTGCTTTAAAATATTTGCTGGCGTCAACTTTCTATCTCGAATATTTTACGAGTTATACATCGTTTTTAAAAAAAGTTAAAAAAATACTCGTTTTCTGCAGCATTATAACAAAAGTAAACAAGAGATATGCCTTTTTGCGCAACAGAGAGATATGCGTTTTTGCAAAACAGAAAGATGTGTTGTTTTTAAATTCTCGCAACAATGAGATGTTACTTTTAAAAGTTCTCGCAACAGCAAGATGATTTTTTTTTTCAAATTTTCACAACATAGAGATGTGATTTTTTAAAATTCTTGCAACAGCGAGATGAATTTTTTTCAAATTTTTACAACAGAGAGATGTGATTTTTTAAAATTCTTGCAACAACGAGATGATTTGTTTTTAAATTTTTGTAACAGACAGATGTGATTTCTTAAAATTTTTGTAACAAAGAGATATGCTATTTAGCCGCAACAACGACGATAGATATATATATATATATATACATATATATATGTTAGCTTTCATACGCGAATTCGTGTCCGAAGCGGTCAAACTAGCGCGACCGCATTGAAATCATGTGTAAGGCTTCATGATGCGAAGTTCGTGTTCGGAGCATGGCAAATTTAATCCCAACACGTTCAGCTCAATTAGAAAATTTAAACACGTCGGGCTTAAATTGAAAATATTATGACGCGTGGAGAACATGCAGAATTGGTCTCTTTGCGTTGGGACAAAAAATGAAAATACCCAACGCGTTTCGGTATAAAATAATGATTTATATTAAATTTTCCAAAATAAATAAAGTACATAATAATAATTATAGCAAAATTTAAAATGCTTTATGTAATTTTTTTTATTTTTTTTTTCCAAACATTTCTTTATTTGAATTTTTAATTGACCACTTGCAATGAACTTACTTTATAATATAATTTGTATATTCTTAAAAATGCTTATTTTTTACTGAAAAATTCTTAACATTTACATGTTGCAATAAATAAAAATATTTCATTGCAAATTTTGCGCAGCAAATTGCTGAATAACATTGTTTTACATGAGATTATTTTGCTTTGTATATGTGAATACACCATAATAATTCTAATATTAGCAGACAGAAAGGTAGAGAGAGAGAGAGAGAGAGCGAGAACACGCCGAATTTTAAATAAAGAAAATAAATTGTATTTGATATCTTACTTACAAAATTTATCTATGATGACTATATACTTTCCTTTAAATTGGTTCAAAGTTCAAGTCTACCTTATTTTATCCAGTGATAACAATCTATTATTTTATTTTATCATAGGTTCAGTTGAGTGGTTGTCTCTTGGTGGAAAACATGGCTTGTAATTTTATCATAATCCTTATTGGAAACAGAACATTATGCAAAGAAATTTTTAATTTGAATACACACTAAAAAATAGACGTGTATAATCGCCGTTCTAAACGTTAAAAAGCTTG